>RJWM01001118.1:75654-169451 GCA_004363535.1 Dasyprocta punctata
TTTTTTTTTTTTTTTTTTTTTTTTTTTTTTTTTGCAGCACTGGAGATTGAACTCACAACCTTGCGCTTGCCAGGGCAGGCGCTTGAGCCGCTGAGCCAAACTCCCCAGCCCTGGTTTTTTGAGGCAGGGTCACACTATGTAGCCCAAGCCGGCCTCGATCTCACAACGCTCCACCTACCTCAGCCTCCCGAGTGCTGGGATTAAAGGCGTGCGCCACCACGCCCGGCTAGATTCTTTTAATAGAAAGTAGAGCTATCACTACAGTACTTCATATCTAATGAGTCCCAGATTTATATTTTCGGTTTTGACCTTTTATCAAATGCTGTCCTATATTTTCAGTGGTGTCTAATTCAGTTGTTTTAACTTCTTAAGACTTTTAACTGTTTTTGGGGTTTTTTTGTTTGGTTGGTTGGTTGGTTATTGGCAAAAGAACAATCATCATTTGGCTTATCAGTCTGATATTTCTTCACCAGAAAAGCAAAGGGTCAGACCTCAGAATCATCACATCCTAGATTTGAGTCCAAGTACTGTGTCAATCATCTTAACCTCTCCCAACCTCAGTGTGTTCAATTTGTGAAGAGGAATAGTTACAACTTGGCTATTATGTGGATTAGATTAAATGATTTATTGTAGCTTTTTTTAAAAGCATATTTTATCTTTTTTCTCCTCAGATTCCATAATTAAAAATACAGAAATCAGCTATCATTCATTTCAGATCTGCATAGTATGATGATATTTAAGAAATGGGAATGGTGGGATGAGAAGTGGAGTTCAGTGGCATTATGCTTCCCTAGCATGCACAAGACAGTGGGTTTGATCCGCAATTGTGAAAGAAAAGCAAATGGAAATAGAAATCTGGACTCAAAAAGGCAAACTTGTTTGAGAAGCATCTTGATGTAGTGGAAGGATCACTGGCTGAGGCATCCAGAAACCTAAGCTTGTCCCAGCTTTATGTTAACTGGGAATGTGACCTTGGACAAATCACATAGCCACTCCAGCCAAAGTTTTTCTATTAAGTGGTGATCTACAGTAACTGATCTTGAGAAAGCAGTAAAGAAGCATAAAGTGTTTACTTAAAAAAAAAAAAGTTCTTTAAAGCAACATGGAGTCACCGTTGTTTCCCTTGGGCACCTGATGCACCAGAGTTGCAGTATGTTCCCTCTCCAATATATTTGTAATTGTTCATTTGCATCATTCATTTTTCTGAAGCAAATCAGTACATTTTGAAATTCGTATTTCATGGAGCTGCTTAACTAATTGCTGCAATCAGCAGCAATTTATTTTGTAGCAAGGCTATTCAAATCATCTGAGGTTGGCATACTGTGTACCATGTTTTTAATGATCATATTTTTAATGATACGTTTTAATGGGGGAAATGGTTAATCTGCTAATATTCTCCTGAAAATTCTTAACTTTGGTTCTGTAGCTTATCATTACCTAATGGTAACTTAAAAGACCATAATGAAGTCATTGATCTAGTAGGTACACCAGCTGTTGGAGAGGGTGGCCCATTTAGAAAGAACAGGAAAGCAAAGAGCACCCTGTTTTACTCTTGTGTGGAGACCCTCATTGAATTACTCAAACAATAATCAGATAGATGCTGTTCAAGTTAATGGCACCTCTGAGTCCCTGTCAAGAGAGCTTTATTTAATGCACAACAGACCTGGAATGATGCAGGTGCCTTTTCAGCCCCTCATTTAATTTAAGCTGCTTTAGTTGGCATGGCAACTATTGGAGACATCTGGGAGACATTATGCTGGGGATTGAGACTTCAGAGGATTTCTGCTAGAGCAGAGCAGAAACCTTATTATAAAATGGTATATATTGCCTCTAAATTTTTGCAGATATAGTGTTAAATTTTAAAATTCAGGAATTATATTTTCCAGAGAAAATTTTAAAAGATTGGCCTCATTTGTTAGGTTGTGTGTGTGTGTGTGTGTGTGTGTGTGTAGAAAAAATCTATTCCTGGAGTAAAAAACATATTTCCCCTAAGAATTTACTTTGCTGAACTAAAGCATAAAACTTATTCTCAGCAAAGAGGCTATTTTAATTACTTTGTTTTAAAAAATCTTATATTTAGAATGTCTTCAGTCTTTTGTGTTGAGAAGCTATTAGAGGAAGGAGAAGCATTTTTGTACAAAGTTAAACAGAAGATGGTAAAGATAGAGAAGTGCTCTATGCGTTTTTGCCCTAGACTTTTTGTTAATGAGAATTTATTTACTTGCTTCTTTTCTTTTTTAACCCAACCTTTCATCTTCTCAAGCAGAGATATTGAAGTAACATTCTGTTAAACTCTCTTTTCCTAAATATTTTAATAGAAGATTTAGTGAAAGGTTTTTCAAGTTTATGGATCCTGAAAATGATGATATAGTCATTTGTGTTTAATAGAGGAAATACCTGTTTGTTTCATGTTTTGTGAGAAATTATGTTCATGGTTTTCATATGGAGGAATTGACTGATTCAAAATCATGCTCTATATTGATTATGAAAGCCTTCCCCTAATTTTTTGATACCTGATAATACTTTGTGTTAGGTTGAGCATATGGAACTGTTGTTGGTCAGAAAGTAGTCCAATTTGTCAGTTCACATTCCTTAGGTCTAGAGTAATTAACATCGAGACCTGATATGTTTTATAATGCCAATCAAAATGTAGAGGGTTTTTTAATCTGAAATGAGTAACTAGTTATAAAATAGAACAGTGCCTATTCCAAAGTTTTCATTTTCTCCTTTCTTTGAAAATGTAGTCACTGTTAGAAGAAAACATATGACATTATTTCATACTTATTCTGTTTTTGGCTTTTGTACCAATTTGTTCCTTTTATAAGTCAAAGCAAGATTTTCCAAGTGTCAACACTCTGAATTCAACCTGATAACTTGAAAATTAAGATGTTTTCTCTCTGCTGCTCGCATGCATACCAACTGTCACTACTAAAACTAAAGCTCCTGGCATCACAACTTGGCTGCCAGTTTTGCAGATATGTGAGGCAGAATAGAATACAGCCTCCTCTCAATAACCATGCAAGAACTTTTCAGTGCTGGCAGGAGCAAAAAAATTGTCAATAAACTCGGCAGACGTGACTGACATCCCATGCAGATAAGTGCTTCTTCATACTCTCTTTCTCCAGGACTATTTTTTTCTTGATAAAACTTCAAGTTGACAACCATCATAGTTCATTTGAACTGCTACAAAAAAAAAAAAAAATTACCATACACTAGGTAGTTTATAAATTACAGAAATTTATTTCTTGAAGTGCAGGAGGCTGGACAGCCCAAAATTAAGATGATAGATTTGTTGTCTCCTGAGGGCCCATTTCTTGGTTCATGTAGTCTTTTTGCTATAACCTAAAATAGTAGAAGGAGCTGGGCATGCTGCACACTATAATCCCAGCACTCAGAAGGCTGAGATAAGAAGTTTGCTATGAGTTCAAGGCCAGACTGGGTTGCACAGTGATTTCAAAGCCATCCCAAACTACATAGTAAGACCCTGTGTCAAAAAAAAGATGATAGCTAACTAGGTAGGTGGGTGGACGGATGGGTAAAGGACTAACAAGATCTATAGATAGATAAAAAGGACTAACAAAGCTGTCTTGTGCCTCTTACAGGCACGAGAGCCCATTCATGAGGCCTCTGCCCTTGTACGCTAGTCACCTCCCAAAGACCCATACCTCCTAATACTATCATTTTAGGAGTTACAATTTCAACATACGAATTTTGGGAGGACAAAAACATTCAGACCATCGGAACAGTACTTAATATAGTAATGGCACTTGTGAAGTTTTTCTGGTTTTGTTGTGTTTTTTCCAATGTTATATTCCTTTGCTTTTGTCCCTTCAGATTTCTGAAATTAGTACAACTCAAAAATACTGAGATACGGTGGTGCATGCCTCTAATCCCAGCACTCAGGAGACTGTTGGAAGGAGGATTGCCATAAGTTTGAGGCCAGCTCGAAGTACATAGTAAGACACTCTCAGAGTGGGGGCGGCGGCTTGGGATGTATCTCAGTGCTCCGTGTGCTCAATCACTACTACCAGGCAGGAGTGAGGGGAAGAGAATATTGGGATTTATGGTAAAGACTTACTGATGCAAATAGGAATGTTTTTCTGTCTTTATCCTGTGATTGAGATTGTGGGGTGGAATGGCGGATTCAGTGTATACAAGAGGATTAATATACTTAATAAAGGAAGCAACCTTACAAATAATACTTATCTCCCCAGTAGAAAATTAAAGCAAAGGACAGAAACAGTTTGCCCTCATTCTTGCTTTTCTTCTTTTTCTATCTCTTGTGCTCACACATACACATGACCAATAAAATGTAAATGATTCCAACTTGAAAACACAATTTGTAGACTACAACTATTTACTACCAACCCTTCCTGCAGTCCTAAAATATCAATAAAATGTTAAAAAATTCAGATAAGGCAGAAATCTAAACTGGCTGTGGTGTGATGCCAGAGACTAGTTGATTCTTGTTACAGAACACCAAAAAGTCTTAGGAATTGGAGGCACTGAATATCTCAGAAAGTAGGGATGCAGGTGGATCTGAACACAAGATTGGTTATAAGCCTGTGTAAGAATTTTTTTTGTTTTGTTTTGTTCTTTTGAGACAGGGTCTCACTACGCTGTCCAGGCTGTTCTTGAACTCACAATGATCCTCCTGCCTCAGTCTCCCAAGTTCTGGGATTGCAGGAGTGTGTCACCACACCTGGCTTAAGACTGTGTAAGAATTAAGATGCCCTTTTCTCCTCCTCTACCCTGCAGGAGACTGAAGGTTTGTTCCCGAAGACAGTATGGTTATCTATGATATCTCTAGCTCTGGCTCCTAGACCCACTCACATAGTTCCATGGCAGCCTGACCTGTACCTCCTTATGGCAGAAGATTATAGGGTTCTTTTCTGGAGAAATAGATTAACCTGAGAGAATTTATGCATAATCGAACTTCTCTCATGAAGCAATACCATAAAGTTCTAAGAACTCCACAGAGAGCTACATTTTGCTGAAACAGTAATAGCCTAAACACCCAGTGATAGGGGGTTGCTCAACTCATAACGTATTACATAAAAAGAAATATTAAATAATCACTTAGCATTATGTAAGGCCAGGGATATAGCTCAGCAGCAAAGTGCCTGCCTGGCAAGCATAAGGTCCTGAGTTTGATTCCTGGTACCCCCCAAAAAAAAATTGTGTAAAAGATTGTGCAGTGCTATGGGAAGATGTCAGCCTCAATTTCCTCATATGTGAACCCTGTCTTGTAGGGTTGCCTTGAATTATGCCTGAGATGATATATTTAAGACAACTAGCAGTACACCTGGTACCTACTAGTTGCTCAAGTATATACAGGTACCGTTTTTTGAGAGTTTGGAAAGTGCTGGCCTTCATGGAGCAGGCTCCATGAATCTACGAAAGACAATAAACCTAATAAGTTAAGTTATATAGGATGATAAGTACTAAGGGAAAAAGAAGACGTAGAACTGTACAAGAAGGAAGCAGATAAGGATTGGTCCAGGTAGGCATCATTTGAAAGATAAGAGGTAGGTAAATATTGGGAAGTAAAATCCATGCCAAGGGAAGAGCTAGAGCAAAAGCCCAAGACTAGAGTGTGTTTAGTATGTCCAGAGAATAGCCATGAGGAAAGTGATAAGAAAGACTGTTGGAGAAGTGAAAAGACCAGATTATTTATGGATTCTAGGCCACTTGAAGGACTTTGACTTTTACTGAGAATGAAGTGGAAAGGACTTTGCAGAAGAGTGGCACAATTTGACCTTATCCTAAAAAATAACTCTGAAATGCATCCCAAAAATTAGAGCAGTAGATGAATGTATAATAGGACTAACAGGGCAAAATATGGGTAGAATCTAGGTGGTGGTTAAGCAGTGGTCACTAATCCTTTTGAATTTTGAATTGTTTGTGTGTTTAAAAATGCTTACTAAAGTTGAATAAGAACTATTAAGAAAAACTAAATTTAACTGGTAATATCCTAACAATGAATCATTTTATAGAATAATTCTGAGATGTCACTGAAAACTGTCCTATAGGAAATTCTACATGCCAAATCACATTTCCACACTTTCACTGAGGCAAATGGATTCTTCAGAAAGAACCTCATTGATACTACCTAAGATTAAAATATTTAGGAGTGTACATATGTTTATATTAATAAACATATAGATAGTAATATAATAAACATTTTCTGTAGTAAACATGTAAATAAAAATAAGCCAGTAAAAAATTTATTCTGGCTGCTATTTTAGAAACCAAGAGGACTTGGGCCACAGGAATAACACTGCACATGGCAAACAGTGGCCTAATCATAGCTAAATTTTGAAGTTAAGCCAACAGGATTTTCACATGGGAGAGAGGGAGAGGGAGAAAGACAAATGCCAAGGATAACTGTAAGGTTAGTGCGTGGTGGTGTAAGCAACTTCACCGTGGACATTATTTAAAGGAGTAGAACTGGATTCAGATACAGAGGAGGGTGAGGATGCCAGGCACGAGGGTGGAGAACCAAGCCCTGGGGCATTTCAGCAGTAAGTAGCTGGAGAGGAAAGGGAAGCCCCAGTGAGAGGAAAAGGCAGAAGAGAAGTTTGGTTTCCTAAAGGCAAGTAAAGAAAATATGTCAAGGAGAAGGGAGTTTTCAACTATTTGCATCAGTGCTGCTATTACTCTCCCTGCTCCCAAATTGACAATGGGAAGTTATCTTAAGTTATTTTAAGGAAGGTCATAGTTAAATCATAAAATCTCTCCAAACTTTTTTTTTTTTTTTTAAGATGAGGTCTTGCTATGTAGTCCACGCTAACACTGATCTCTCTGTGTAGACCCAGTCAGCCTCCCAAGTGCTAGGATCACTTACAAGCGTGTGCTTCCACATCCACCTAACACCCAGACTTTTAGTAAGTATTTACAGGCAGAGTAAAATATTATAATCTGGTTTGTTCTAGACAGACCAAAGATGGTTCCTTAATATCTATAACATTTCATATGCTTTTCTAGAGTTCTGAATTCCACATCTCCATGGCTCCCCAGGCTCCATCCAAACTTTGATCATCTGCCATGTGTTGATTGAACAAAATGCAGACGGTACAACAGAATAAAGGCATAGGCAACTTGAAACTTAGTAAGGAGGTTTCAAATGTTTGTTCATTTGTTTGAGACAGGATCTTCCTATATAACTAAGGCTGACCTTAAAGTCACTGTGTAGCCTAC
Organism: Dasyprocta punctata; assembly: GCA_004363535.1. Taxonomy (NCBI): domain Eukaryota; kingdom Metazoa; phylum Chordata; class Mammalia; order Rodentia; family Dasyproctidae; genus Dasyprocta; species Dasyprocta punctata. The sequence continues at coordinate 82,855 of RJWM01001118.1, forward strand.
GCTGGCCTCAAACTCATGGTGATCGTCCTGCCTCAGCCTCCCAAGAGCTGGGATTATAGGCATGCATCATCAGGCCTGGCCAGGTTTAATAAATTTACAAAAGTTAAACAGCAAAATAATTAAGTTGTGGAGAGACTTGAATTTGATATATTTTATACATTTTTGGAGTGTCATACTTTGTAAAGTGATTTAAACCATGTTGATTAATGAATTGTCTTTTCCCAAGGTGACCTAGGATGACATCACCAACCCCCACCCCCACCTCTTTTGTTTGGATTCAAAAGATGTTCTAGTTACTTGTCTGGGTGGACCTTGAGATGTTTGGATGGATTTAAAGGACTGTCTAGTTGCATATCTTAGTAGACCTTGAGACTGTTTGGTCTTCACACTTTTCCTGGCCTGTCTACTAAAGAAGATATTTTCTCTTTTATAAATGCTGATTATAAGGAAGTCATTTGGTTGTTTACTTCTGCTAACTTTTAAACCTGTACATTCTTTTAATTCTGGCAATATTTTATCTAATGAAGGCTGGAATTCTCACCTCCTATCATGCTGCCCAGAAGCTTTTTTCCTTAAACTTATCCAGCCTTGAGAGTGGAAGTTATTCTTTAGAAAGGATTGGGGGCTGAAGTCTTGAACTTTCCTTAACTTAAAACCTCAAGATATGTTGTCACAGAATTGATGCAGAGTGACCTACATAAAATTATCGTCTCTCCTCAACCACTCAGCTCAGATCATGTCAAAGTTTTTCTTTATCAGATTTTGCGAGGTAAGATTTTCTTAAGACAAAGACAGTGTCATGATGTATATGAAATGTTTTGCTTTTCATTTGAACTTTCATCTTGATTTCTAAGGCATTCTCCTTCCTTAAAGTCCTTTTTTCTTTGGACCAAGGTATATCTTGTTAGCGTTATATTTGATATTAAATGTGAGGGTTTTAGGAAGACCAAATAGTTCTTATTTTCATTGATGGAAGAGAAAACCTGTGAAATTCATCACAGTTGAGTGGGCTAATCTAGGAAAGTAAATAAGCAGAGTGGTTTGTTACAAATCCACTAAATAGCCTTTAGGTCTTCACAGAACGGGAATGTGTAGCATTAAATGATTAATTTAAAAAGTGACTGTTTCTCCTATAGATGATATCCATTCTGCAAACCAATAGTAAGTGGGTCTGTCAGACTACTGACTGAAATAGCTGAGTCCAATTGTAGAGAAATCAAATACCCTTAAAAGCAAAACAAGTGAAGACCAATAGATAAATTCAGCTAAATAATTCCAGACTGCCTCTTTAAGAGCACTGACTTGACTGAAAAGTGATTTAGGCTCTGGCCATCAGGTGTGTTCTTTAGAAATTTATTATTACTGATACAGAATTATTTAAAGATGAAAGCTTTTTTATCTAGTAAAATAACTTTCATAGAATTCAGAGATCCTTTAGCAAGTCCAAATAGTATCTGCTAAAAGGATTAAAAGACATTAAACATTATTAAAACTAAGATGTTCACCTCCAATAAATTTGTTGATATTCTGTGGTAGGGGAAAATGGGAAAGATTATTGGCACTTTTTATACTTGTATAAAGAATATGATTTGCTACTTTTTTTTTTAAGCTCACCCTTCAAGCTATCACTTTTAACAGTGCCAGAGTTCCAAAATTTTAAAAAGTGATGAACTACACTCTTGATTGTTGGTGGTGAAGAACACTATTGACAAACCTAGACAAGCTCCGGACTTCTCTCATATCAGTAAAAAATCTCCTGGGCAAGGCTCCATGTTGGTTAATCAAAGTGTTTTGTTGGAACAGGTTGAGAGTATCAATGGCAGGACTCCAGTGGCCACACTAATGAGAAGTTCAAGGATAGTCGTATGGTCAGTCTTCATTCCAGTGCTTCAGAAGCTTATCTATGCTTAAGCCTGTGTAATCTTTTAAATTATAGACGTTGTCTCAAACTATGCAAACCTTTTAAGACATTTTACTGCAGCAAAATTACAGTTTTTTGAGTGGGGACTAAGTCAGGCTTTTAATAATACTCATTATGCAGTTATTTAGGGAACAATTTAAAATCCTCTACTCTTTTTCCTTCTGAGGTTTTTCCCAGATCATTGGTTGAGGAAAGCAAATTAAATAACTACAATTAAATCTGTTTCTTATTTCAGGTTTGAAATATCTCCATTCAGCTGGCATTTTACATCGAGACATTAAGCCAGGGAATCTCCTTGTGAACAGCAACTGTGTTCTAAAGGTATTCTTCAGTTTATTTAAAGATCTGAGCAAAAATGAGAATGTCAAGCCCAACATAGACTTAGTAACAATTTATTTTCATTTCTTGACTAAAAATTGAAAGAACCAAGTTTTCTCTAACAGTATCATTAGGTCATGACTATAGTGACTAAAGTACAGCCCTGACTCATGTTTTTGATATATTTTGTTTGTGTTTTAGAAACACTGAAACAAAAATTAAAACATGACTAGAAAGAATAGGGAAGCTAATATCTTTTCATATTGTTACATTGGTTTTTGTTGTTTTGGACGGTTTTTGTTGTTCCATTGTTAAAGGGAGAATATATTAGGAGAACTATATGAAGACCAGTTAGATTTATTTATGTGAGAATAAAGGATGATTTAAGAAGACTGCCTACATTTTGTATAGTCAGCATTTCTAAAGGAGTGATCAAAAAATACAATGAATGTTTAAATTTAAAAGTGTATTCTAGTAGAACATACATTTTCATTAATGCTGTTTCTTTGAATACACTTGTCCACACTTAGCCCATTGTTCTTGCCACTTTATGAAACAGTTCTGGAAGTTGTTTTTCATGAGTATCTTACTAGGTATGATCAAATACACAGTAAATATTGCTGCCCAGTGCTTCCAACAGAAAGGCAGGTTTATAAAATCTCAACGATGTGTTTTCATCCACCTTATTCACCAGATATGGCACCATAGGACTTCCAGCTCTTTCCTGAAGTCAAAATGACTATGAAATGTAAATGTTTTGAATTGATTCAGGTAGCCGTAGCAACACAGCTAGGGACACAAAAGAAGACTTCCAGAATTGCTTCAGATTGTGGCAAAAATGATGGAACAAGTGTATTCAAAGTAACGGGTTATTTTGAAGGCAATTCATGGCAGTGTTCTTGTGTTTTTGAGACAGGGTCTCCCCATGTAGTCCAGGCTGGCCTTGAACTCACAGCAGCCCTGCCGACTCAGCCTCCCAAGTGGGGGGCTTACAGGAATGCACCACCATGCCCAGCATGACAATCTTCCTTTTACTATAATTTTTTAAAGTTTCAACTTTCACTGTATTTTAAAATCATACCTAATATATGCTATTTGAGGTAGCAAAGTAGAAAGCATAAACATTGAAAAGTGAAAATGTTAGGCAAAAAAAGAGCATATGCACCTATCAGATGTATTTCCACAGTACAGACTAATCAATCTTTTAGTTATCTCCCTTAAAAGGAATGGTACTGATTATATTATTACTCCCTAAATCATCAATTTCAATTTCACTTCTCTCCCTAGTGCCACTTCTCGTTGTTCCTTGTTTGTTAGAAGAGATCACTAATAGCAAAATCTACATATAAACATTTCTCTACTTCTACTATAGATACATACTGGAAGAGCTCCTGAACAGTTAGCAGTCCACAGTGTTTTTCCTCATCATAGAAATTAAAGATAAGGGTCTCCCTAGAGCTGTGTCATCTCTCTGTAAGCAAATAAAACTCTGATTTATGTCAGGAGTAGCAGTTGCATTATATGGTACTTCAGTCTACAGTAATTATTTTTACCATCTCAACTGATACATTGGAAAAGAAAAAACCTTTTTAAGTGTTACCTACTTTAAAAGTCATCAAGACTATTGTTATTACTTAGATTGTTAGCATTTGAACTGAGTAATACAGCCAAATGTATAAATTTCCTTTTTTAAGTGCTTTCTTTGAACTCTAGGCCAGTTCTCTTTACAAGTCAATGGGTTATATTGCTTATGAATGTAAATTCTTTTTTATATCCTTGAAGAGTGCTGACCTTGTTTTACTTCTAATGACATAAAAACTTGTTTTTCATACTTTCCCTGAAAATAGCTGATGTAACTTTCATTTCTAGTGAAATTATTTCCCCCTCAGAATCTACTAAAATACTCCCTTCAAAGTTGAGTCCCTTCTCCTGCCACTTTAATTTTTGAAGAGAGTTTGCTACCTCCGATTCATTTTAATTAAAAAAAAAATTGAAAACGTTACAGTTAAGAATGTTTTGTCTTATTCATAACAAATCAGTGTTAGGACAATTTAAACCACTTTCTTTATATTTGAGTCTTTGGTTGGAAGACTTTACAAAGGATTTTCTATAGCGCCTGTCACTACTGATGCCATTAACTGCTTGAAGTCCCATTTTCAACATCATCTATTACAGTATCATAAACTCTGGATACATGAATGGGTAACTAAAGAAAAATGTCATTTGAATACATGACACAAATCAGAACAAACTGAAGTTTTGCTCTGCTCCTTTGACTCATCCATAGGGCTGCTTTTTAAAAGCCAGGTTACAGACATGAGTTGTCTTTTCTCAAATGTACCAATTTATTGAGGGAAACTATAATACATTTCTTTTTTTTTTTTTTTTTTTTGGTACCAGGGATCGAACTCACGACCTCGTACTTGCCATGCAGGCGCTTATGCCACTGAGCTAAATCCCCAGCCTGTCTGTCTCCTTCCTGTGTCAGTGTCAATGTTGTCGGTGCAGGAGATGCTGTGTTTGTGTAGAGATTGTAAATTTTCTGTGACTTTTTGAAATCCAGTTACTAATAAGCCCCACTATAATTTAGCACAGTTTAACTCCATCCTCATTTAAACTTCCTTTGATTGTTTCTGGCCATGAAAATAGTATAGTTTACCTGGAGAATCCACTCACGTTTATCAAGAGAATGTTGATGGCACCATGTAGAAGCCCCTCTGTACCATCCTTGCTTGTGGAGCTGCTGATGGGAGCTCATTGGAGGGAGGGAGCTCCCCACCCCCAGGCCCAGGCTAGCTGCACCCCACCCACCATGCCCTGACTGGAATCTTCCACCCCAACAGTGATGATTTTGGAAAAATGAAAGTTCTATTCATTCATCCATTGAAATCTGGCAAGCCTGTCTTGATATTTCCTATCCTGGCTACTTTCCTTAGAGAAAATAAGTCCTTTTCTTAGGCCTTGCTGATGGCTGCAGAAGGGGCTTCTTTGCGTGATCCCCTGCCCCTGGGAGTAGGTGCTCAAGGGGTTCCCTGGGGCCCCCTGCCTATGGCCAGCTTCCTGCTGATGAACATGCTGTTCGTATTGTTTTAGGAAATCAGGCTGTTTTGTGAATAAAACAAATGCATGTTTGTGTCACAGTAAATAAATAAGTCTTCATTCATATTTTGAATGTATTTTGTTTCCTGCTAAGCAAACTGGGTAATTTCAGTATCTTTTTAGTTATTTTATAATTTTAAGCTTCTTACATTGGGCTCAAATTGTCTTTTCAGTTGCTTAAAAAGACAGGTTCAGACTAAAGTTTTTGTTTTGATTTTTGAGACAGGGTAGCTCAGGCTAACCTTGAATTCCCTATGTTGCTCAGCTGGCCTTGAATTTACAGTGGTCCTCCTGCCTCAGCTTCACAAGTGCTGGGATTATAGGAGTACACCACTATATACCATTTTAATATGATAGTTTTTAAGATAGTATATGTTATTTGAACACCAACATTGGGAAGTGTGATAAATTTGAGTTCTGTGGTTGTTATATAATTCTTCTGTATTGTCTAGGAATTTTTCCTTCATTCTTGAATTTTAAAGATGTTGGCATCTATTGACACATGCACACGTGCATCTGTTCGATGTGACCAAATGTAATACACTCAAGTCTGAAGCAGATTACCAAAAATTATGGGTAAACCTCATTTTTTTAAAAGTAGTGGTTTTTAAACTTTTAGAAATCTGCCAGACGCTTTTTCAAGTAATATCTGAACTCTGGCACCTCAATTTAAAAAACACATTTAAAATGTTATTTCTGTTTTTCCACTTCTCTAATAGTGACATCAAATTAAGCAATGAGAGCCGGGCGTGGTGGTGCGCACCTTTAATCCCAGCACTCGGGAGGCTGAGGTAGATGGAGCGTTGTGAGTTCAAGGCCGGCTTGGGCTACAATGCTAGCGCAAGGCCGGCCTGAGCTACACAGTGCGACCCTGCCTCAAAAAACTGAGGGCTGGGAGTTTGGCTCAGTGACTTAAGCACATGTCTGGCAGGCGTGAGATTGAGAGTTCAATCCCTGGTGCCGAAAAAAAAAAAAATTAAGCAATGAGAACATTGGCGCTTACATGGCCATCACTATGTGGTCTCATCCTCAGTGTTCCCAGCGTTTGTTTTGCTTGTGCAGTATCAAGAAAATCTTAATGCCTAGAGATCAGTAGTAGTTGCTGCTCTGGCCCTACTGCAGCTTATTAACAGTTGACTTGCAACCTCACCCAACTTTTCAGTTATGTAAAAATAACAAGAAAAGATTTATCCACTGATCTGCAGAGAAACTAACCAAGCTAACTTTTTTTTTTGGTATCAATGTTTTAACCCAGGACCTTGCGTATACTAAGCATAAACTTTACCGCCAAGCAACACATCTAGCTAGTCTTTCTTATTACTATGTCTCTAGATACTGTCTAAAATATAACTGATGCTCAAGTGCTTGTAAATATAGCATGAAGAAACTAAATGACCTAGTAGCATTGTATTCCACAAAGTACTACATTTTGTCATATATACATGTTTAAATGTGAATTAATATTTTAAATAGATGTGTAAAGTTTGAACAGATTGTTTATGGAACTCCTAAAGTACTTCATTAGAACTAAATTCAACAGAGATCGGCTTGAAACTGAATTTGTGTGTGTGTGTGTGTGTATGTACATAGAGAGAGACCATAAAGCTACTGAACATAGTCCCAGCATATAGGCCCAGCTCGTGAACAGAGTTTGACTTTTACAACCTAGAAATATATATTCAGCTGTTACGTTTTTTTGGTGTTTTTGGTTTTGTTTGTTTGTTTTTTGTTTTTGTTTTGGGCTTTTGGTTTTCTCTTCATTACCCATTGAAAACAGATTAAGAGAAAATTTTAAAACTACATCATTTTGCTGGGCGTGGTGGTACACTCCTGTAATCCTGGCACGTAGGAGGCTAAGGCTGAGATCATTGCAAATTCAAGGCCAGCTGGCTACACAGTAAGCTCAAAGCTATCTTGGACTATATAATAAGACCCTATCTGAAAACACCAAACATGGGTGAGGGCATCATTTTATATAGAAAAATTGAAGTTCGGGACTTTTTTCTTTCTTGTCTAGATAAGAACAGATTATATACTTAATACAGATGTACTCCACCTGTATTATTAAAAACTTACCAAAGTTCAGAGGTCTACCAGGATTTTTGTGTGTTGTTTTTCATTCTCCCATCTGTAAATGTATTTGTCTGATTGACAATGTTTTGTCTTTTCTATTTAGATTTGCGATTTTGGATTGGCCAGAGTGGAAGAACTAGATGAATCCCGTCATATGACTCAGGAAGTTGTTACTCAGTATTATCGGGCTCCAGAAATCTTGATGGGCAGTCGTCATTACAGCAATGCTATTGACATCTGGTCTGTCGGGTGTATCTTTGCAGAACTACTAGGTCGAAGAATATTGTTTCAGGCACAAAGTCCCATTCAGCAGGTATAATTTCAGTTTAAGAGCTTAGTACGCCTTCAATTCTATTACAGATTTGAAGGAGAAAGCCATCCTGTACATATGCCTTGGGCTTGTTTGTTGTACTGTCTACTTTGCTTTTAGCAAATTCAGATTCACTTAAAATTCAGAAAGTTATAAAGCTGAAGATTAGGGAGATTCATTTTGTAACTTACGAGCCTATTAGAAGAAGTGTTGACTTTATTATATGCACTGATGCATAGCAGACTGCTGTAACAATTTGCACAGGTGTAATCTTCAGTTGTTAGAGGGCTGCTGTTCTTTCTAACTGAATGGCTCTGACTTGAAAATGTATTTGGTGACTTAATGTACTTAGGCTGTGTGCTCAGAATATAAATTTTTAGTGTGGATTTCTTTAAGCCTGAACATCTAAAAAATTTGTAATCTTTATTGTTGGGCTAAAACATTTAACATATCAGAATACACTAAATGATTAAAATATAGCTTTAAGAAATCATTCATGGCTGAAGATATATATATATATCTCAGTATAGACCATGTGCTTAGTTAGCATTCATGAGACCCTTGGTTCAATCCCTAGCACCATAAAAAGAAGAAAGAAGAGAAAGACTATTCATATTACTTTGTCTTTTTAATTACCTTTATGCTAATTTAATATACATTTTCTTGGGCTGTATCATAAATATTTTCATTCTTAAATTTTAACAGTATTCTTTGCATGCACATATGTAACAGCAAAACTGGGCGTGGTGGTGCACACCTTTAATCCCAGCACTCGGGGAAACTGACGTAGGTGGAGCGTTGTGAGTTCGAGGCCGACTTGGGCTACAACAAGAGCGCAAGACCAGCCTAAACTACATAGTGCGACCCTGTCTCAAAAAACTAGGGCCGAGAGTTTGGCTCAGTGGCTTAAGCACCTGTCTGGCAGGCACAAGATTGTGAGTTCCATCCCTGGTGCCAAATATATGTATATAACAGCAAGTCCAGGCTGTGGAATCATTGGTTCAAAACCTGACTGACATTTACTAATGGTTACATCTGGAGCAAGTTACTTAACCTCTCTTATCCTTATTTACTTATTTTGTTGGGAGAAGCAGAATCTCTTAACACTGCAATAAAGTAGCAAACCTAAAAATAAGGCTTGGCACATAGTGAACACTCAGTGAATATTAGTAATTATGATACTATTGGTGTGCCAGGATGTTATAGATACTGCAGTAAGTAAAACAAAGTTTTTCCTGCCTCTATGAAACTTTCACATGAGGCATAAATATATAAGCCAGACATGGTGGTGCACATCTGTAATCCCAGCATTTGGCTGAGGTAGGTGGAGCATTGTGAGTTCGAGGCCGGCTTGGGCTACAAAGCGAGCACAAGGCCGGCCTGAGCTACATAGTGCGACCCTGCCTCAAAAAACCAGGGCTGGGGAGTTTGGCTCAGCGGCTTAAGCACCTGCCCTGGCAAGCGCAAGGTTGTGAGTTCAATCCCCAGTGCCGCAAAAAAAAAAAAAAAAAAAAAAAAGACTAGCCTAGGCTACAATAGTGAGTTTCAAGGCAAGACCCTGTATCAAAAACAAACAAATTAAAATATATAATTCAAATAATGGTACGTTCTAAGAATGAAAAAAAAAAATGATACTAAGTTAGGGGTACAGAACGATGGTGAGCAGGACTGTCTGAGAGGTAAACATTTCATCCATGTGAAATGAGAGAGTAGGATATTGAAGAATAATATTCCAGGAAGGGCAACACAACCACCATAATGTGCCCCTGAAGAGGAAGAAGTGTAGCGTACTGAAAGGATGATATGATCGGGAAGAGCCTATATGGAGAGGGTATGTCAGAGGGCATGGGAAAGAGCCTGCCCATGGTGACCTGATAAAAGGACTTTGGACTTTACTGTAAATGTAATGGAAAGCATTTTGAGCAAAGAATGTTAAGATGTGATAGTTCACATTGGCTACTGTTAAACTTTATAAACAAATTGATGCACTTGACCACTTTACAATTCAATTTCTTTAGAAAATAGAGTGTAACATATGTGAACATAAGATAGACAAACATAAATAAAGACAATAATAGAGATATTCCAGTCCTGTGTTTTGAACAAGAATCTTGGGTTGATGTTGAAAAGAATATGTAAAGGCAAGCAGACTAACTGGAATGAGATTCAGATATTTTATTTTGTACAGAAATACACAGATCTTGAGCTTGCCAGTCTAACATAACCATTAAAGGAGTACTCATATCTATTTATTGTCAGTATGGTTTAGGGTAAGAAATCAAGGGTTAGACTAGAGTCTAACTTGTATAAGAAACTGGTTATTTTCTGTTGTACTTTCTTTGTATCTTTGAGGAATAAATATCCTAAGTACTAAACTACCAGTAGACTTCATAATAGAGATGAATCATTTTGGACAATATTCTGATTGTTTCCCTATGTGAGGCATTTCCTTCTGCCTTTAGTGTGTGGTTGGAGCCCTAAAAGTATCACCTCCACACTTTTCCCAGAGAAAAACATGTAAGAGGTCTTTTCTCTATGGAAAGCAAGCTTCTTAAGTATCTCCATTATCCTGGATGGTAGTGAAGCTAATGGACGCCCTGTGGTTTAGATAAGTGCAGAAAATTGTGTTCTCTGGGTAAGAATTTCCCATCCTGGAGGGATCCAAATAAAATGCTATTATTAATTAGGTTATGTTGTTAGAACAATTGTAGCATTGCAGAAAATTGATAAGGAAGTTTACTACCTACGAAGACTTGTTTCCAAGAGACCATTTTATCAGTCTTATTTATTTGCCCATCTAGCTAAATGTGGCCTTATTCAGTATCAAAGTTTTCTAAGCACCTCAGTTTTCTGCTGATGTAAGAGATTTGTGGCATGACTAGAATGTAAAGGGTTGTGTACTGCCCCAAACATTGAAAGCTTATCTTTCATTTCAAATATGATTGCTTTGAGGATTTATGAAGTCACATATGTCTGATTTATGGATTAGCCTCTTAATGAGCTAGAATCCATTTGAAGCATCAGAATCCATTTATTAACTATTTGAAAAGTACAATCATTAGCCAGCATGAGAAGAGCATTTCACCTCTACAAGGATTATAAATGCTGTGGTATCAGGATAACAGGGCATGCATTGCTGTAGCCTTTGTATACTATGCCTGCCAGAGCATACTTTTATTTTATTTTATTTTATTTATTTTTATCCCATGGATTCCTAATAAATGTCCTTTCTGGTTGGTTGGTTGGTTGGTTGGTTGGTTGGTTGAACAGGCCACAAAGTAAAAGTAAAGGCTCCTGTCAGGTAATCTAGAGGTTGCTTGCTTTAAGGTTTCTCCCTAGATACAATCCTTGTTTCTGAGTCAGTGATTTAGAAGTATTGAAAGCTTGTTTCCATGCACTCACCTGTCCATCTCAATTCCATGTTTCCTTGTAGTTGGATTTGATCACAGATCTGTTGGGCACACCATCACTGGAAGCGATGAGGACAGCTTGTGAAGGCGCTAAGGCACACATACTCAGGGGTCCTCATAAGCAGGTAAAATTAGGGGAAAGGTTCTGCTAACTGTTGGGGCAGGAATTCTCTTCTAAAAGAATAATTTATTGAGAGTTTTTAAACAGAGGTACTGTAGTTTTATTTATTTTTTATATTGTGGCCCTAAAGAAAATGTTTGAATTTTGCCAAACCAAATAAAATATGGGCATTCCCAGTATCATAGGAGAAAAATGCATGTTTTGTAATACTTGCTAATAAATGATCCTTGATTTTATGTCTCTTGGTTTATTGATATGTATGGAAAAAGTTATTGGAGGCAGAGGCTTGACCTAAGTATGTGTATATCATTTCCAAATATTGAGCCAATATCCCCTTATCTCTTACTTTAATGAGGAATTTGAAGCTATTACTGTTGTGCTTTTTTTTTCTCTTTTTCTTTTTTTTTTCCAGACAGGCTCTTCTTTGTAGTACAGGCAGCCTTGAACTTGCCTAAGTAGCCCAGGCTGGCCTTGAACTCATGTTGATACTTCTGCCTCCTCCCAAGTGCTGGGATTACAGGCATGTACCACCATGCCTGGCTCTTTTTTTGAGATAGGGTCTTGCTGTGTAGTTCGGGCTGGCTGTGAGCTCAGTATGTAGCCAAGGTTGGCTTACTGTGTAGCTAAGGCCAGCCTCAAACTGAGCAATCCTCCAGCCTCCCAAGTGCTGGGATTACATGTGAGCACCACCATGCCTGGCAACTGCTGTCATGCTCTTACCACTAACAAAATCAGATGTGAATATTGTTAGGAAGTACGAAGAAAAATTGCCAGATTTGTTGTGATATTACTTACAACCAGCCAGGTCACTGCTGAGAAAGACAAGATTTTTTTTTTATGTCCACTCTTGAATTAGCAGCATTTTTTTATGAGCACTTTCCTAGGAACACCAAACTGAAACCAGACATAAAGTTTAGACTCAGAGCTTGCAATTAGTTTTCCTGAGTTTTGCCTTGGTTTCTTTTAAGTTGGGCATTTGGATGATCTGATTAATAGTGCCCAATAACAGACTGATACTCATCCTCTCCAGCTGCTAGGCAGACATTTAGTCCGAGTCTTGCCTTCCCCTTACAGGTCACACTCGGTAATTCTAGTAAGTCTAGAGTTTTCAGTTTTCAGCCATGAAGGGCAAGGAGTGTGTTCTCTTCTAAGACCAGGCCGGACTAGTAAATAGAGATACATGCTTATATTTTAAAGCCAGTCATAGCTGATAGTCAGTCATGGTGGCACACACCTGTGACCCCAGCACTCTGGGAGGCTGAAGCAGGAAATCACCATTCAGTCCCAGCCAGAGCAAGACCCTTATTTCAAAATAAAAATTAAGAAGAGCTGGGAATGTTCTTCAATATGAAGGACTAGCTAGGTTAAATCCCTAGTACTATGGAAGGGAGGGAGGGTCCCCTGACAGTTACCATGTTTCTGTTGTACTTAGTTTAGAACTATCAAATAATTCAGTGCCTCAACACCCTTAGAATAACAGTAAATCTTAACCTATAGGGAGGTTCCGTATTGTAGAATGAACTAACAAGATCTATTATATTCTATTTATTAGTCAGCATCAGAAACATTAATTTGTCAGTACCTCATGGTAAATGTATCCTTGGAAGTAGCAAAAATAATTTTCCTCTTTTACAGACTTCCTCAAATAGTAAATCTTACCTGGCTAAAGATAGTGCATAATGATACTAGCACTTGGGAAGCTGAGGCAGAAGGATTGTGAGTTTAAGGCCAGCCTGGACTACATAGCAAGACCTTGTTTCAAAGGAAAAAAAGAAAAGATAGTAATAAAATGTGAAGATCAGTCAACCTGGTACTACTCTTCCATCTCTAGAGGCATTTCAACTATTGCTTATGGTCACCAACTATTTAATCCTCTGTGTCAAAGAATTACAAAATAGCAGCTGAGAGAACAGGACTTCCTGTGTCTAGAACAGTTAAAAATATCTGACTACACCAAAAATCACTGTGCATGCCTTCGAGCATTCCAGGCAAGTGATCCCTTTACTCTTAGAAATATTAAAATCTGGCAATTTTAAAAACCTAGAGTTTTCAATTAAATAAAAATAGTGAATATCATATTTTCTGAAATTTGCCAGGCATGGTGGCACACGCCTGTAATCCCAGGAGTCGCTTGTGATCCCAGGACTCTGGAGGTTTAGGGAGGACAAGGAGACTTAGGCAGGATGATGCTGCAAGTTCAAGTTTCAGGCCTTCCTGCTCTACAAAGTGAGTTCACGGTCAGCCCAAACTACATAGTGATAATCTGTCTCAAAAAGACAAAACATCTTCAAAGATGAGAGAGTCAGGCGTGGTGGTGCATGCCTGTAATCCCAGCACTTGGCAGGCTGAGGCAGGAGGATCCTTGTGAGGTCAAGACGAGCCTGAGCTACAAAGTGAGCTCAAGGCCTACGTGAACTGCATAGTGAGACCCTGTCTCAAAAAGACCAAAAAAAAAAAAAAAAAAAAAAAAATCAAAACAATTAAAAAGCACCACACACGAGGGAGAGAAAACTTTAGGTTCCTTTTTTTGGGGGTGGGGAAGTGCTGGGGATTGAACCCTGAACCCTGGACCTTTGTACTGAAGTACATTCCCAGCCCTTTTTTATATGAAACAGGATTCAGCACGATTGCCCAGGCTGGGTTTAAGCTTCCAATCATCCTATCTCAGCCACCCAGAGTGCAGGGGGCGGGGTGGGGGGGTGGGGGCGACACAGGACACAGGGACAAGCCATTTTTCTTTAACTAAACAGATGGAGATGTTTATTTAATCCTTTCTCTTAAATTTTTACATGAATTAGCCTATAAATACTAATGCTTGGAGTTTTGCTTATCATTAAGCTTCTTATCATTTTATTTATCACTAAGTTTCTTGATGGCCTAAAGGAGCACAACAGAAATGAGTGGTAACCCTGGTTAGTCTTGGGGTCAAATTAAGTACTTTGATTTTGAAGAGAAAATTGGAAGGATGAAAATTAGGAGGCCATTTGTCTCAAAAGCTAGATACTATATCTACTCTAAACAGACTTCAAAGTCTTCTCTTTGGATGGCTTTTAATCAATGCTGGAAATGATCTCTTTTGGCAGGTGTTCATAGTTTCTGCCTACTGACCCTGTAGGTTTTATGAACCAGGTGTGGTGGTGGGTTCCTGTAATCCCAGCACTTGGAAGGCTGAGGTAGGAGGATTGCTAGGAGTTTGAGGCCAACCTAATCTACATAGCAAGACCCCCTCTCAGACAGAGAGAGAAAGAGAGAGAGACAGAGAGACATATATATGGTAGGCTGTAAATTGGTTTCACTGTTGCTCAGTATAGACATTATTTTCAGTCTACATTTACTATTTGATGTTCATTCTATAACTGCTCTCTGGAAGCTAACGGGCTTTTAAAACTCAAAAGTCACCAGTCAGATTCAGCCTTTTCACTTCCCACTGTCCTCCTTCCCCACCCCACAGTCCATACTGTTTATACCTCTCATTGCCCTGTTAGCAGCTACTCGAAGTTTTTTTATTCATTTTGCAACTTTTTACATCTGAGATTGGAAAACAAATATACCCCCACATAAGCATATCTCCTATATATAGCCACACGGATTTTTTCAAGTACAGAAAGTTAATTTGGCTCCCAGGATATACAGTATAGCTTTTGTCCTTTTTTTTTTTCTTTTTTTTTTTTTTTGGTGGCACCGGGAATTGAACTCACAACATCACACCTGCCAGACAGGTGCCTAAGCCACTGAGCCAAACTCCCAGGTCACCAGTATAGCTTTTGTATCCTATGTATATCATGACTTGTGCAAAATGGGTGGTGCTCTCACTCAGTGCTACACACAGGATATTCATTGCGTTTGTTTCTCTGAACTGTAGTGATTAAGGCTATGGTGTTAGTCTCAGGCTCAGCACACTGTACATATGTTGAATGGTGTCCCAGGAGTTGTACAATAGTTTTCAGATAGATTATGAATCTTGATCCTACCAGTATCTGACCTTACAGCCTTATGCAAATTATTCAACCTCTGTGTACCTCAGTGTATTCATCTGTGAAGTGGGGATAAAAATACTTCCTACCTCATTAAGTTCTTATAATAATAATGCAATATGCATATGAGGAGAGCATAGAATACTGCCTAGCACATACTATACAATAAATATTAGCCATTAACATGATCACTAAAACAGAAGGTCTGGGACTGGGAATTTAGCTCAGCAGCACAAGCACCTGCCTGGCAAGCATGAGGTCATGAGTTAAATCCCTGGTATATAAAAAAAAAAGGATTTAAAACAGAAAGTCTACCTCTAAACTGAAAACTGTAGTACTCTGAAAAAGGAAAATGGAAGCTGGCCATGGTGGTGCACGTCTTTAATCCCAGTACTCGGGAGGCTAGAGGATCATTGTAAGTTCGAGACCAGCCTGGGCTACAAAGTGAGTTCAAGGCCAGCCTGAACTGCATCGTGAGACCCTGTCTCAAAAAATAGGACTGGGGATTTAGCTCAGTGGCCTAAGTGCCTGCCTGGCAGGTACGAGGTTGTGAGTTCAATCCCCGGTACCAAAAAAAAAAAAAGCAAGAAAGAAAAAGAAAATGGAGAGATATTCCATGCCCTTGGGTAGGAAGAATCAATATAGTGAAAATGGTCGTACTTCCAAAACCGTTATACAGATTCAGTGCAATCCCAATCAAAATTCCAATAGCGTTCCTCACAGAATTAGAGAAAACAATCCTAAAATTCATCTAGAACCAGTAGAGACATAGATTAGCAAAGGTGATCCTGGTCAACAAAGACAAGACTGGGGACATCACAATTCCTGACGTGAAATTATACTATAAAGCTACTGTGATAAAAACAGTGTAGTACTGGCAAAAAAAAAAAAAAAGAAAAAAAGAAAAAAAAAACAGACCCGAAAATCAGTGGAATAGATGAGAAGATGCAGAAACAACTGCAGATGCACTAAGCTACCTTATCTTTGACAGAGATGCCAAACACATTCATTGGAAAAAAGATAGCCTCTTTAATAAATGATGTTGGAAAAACTGGCTTTCCACATGCCAAAGATTAAAATTGGCTCCATATCTTTCACCATGTACTAAGTTAAAATCTGAATGGATTAAAGATCTCAACATTAATACAGAAACATTAAATCTGCTGGAAGAAAGAGTAAGTAAAACTCTTGAACACATTGTTGTAGGCAAAGACTTTATGAATAAAAGCCAGATTGCACAGCCACTATTGCAAAAAATCAACAAATGGGATCTCATCCTATTGAAGAGCTTTTGCACAGCAACAGAAACCACCAACAGAGTGAAGAGACAATCCACAATCTGGGAGAAAATATTGCCAGCTGTCCCTCAGATAAAGGATTACTATTGAGAACGTATAAAGTACTTGAAAAATCAGTCCTCCAAGATTTAAAGACCCAACCCAAAAATAGGCATCTGAGATGAACACACACTTCTCAGACGAAGCAGTACAAACAGCAAATACGTGAAAAAATGTTCAACAGCACTGGGCATTCGAGAAATGCAGATGAAAGTAACACTGAGATTCCACCTCACCCCAGAAAGAATGGCTATTATTAAGAAATCAACCAATAATAAATGCCGGATGGGCTGTGGAGAAAAAGGAACCCTTCTCCATTGTTGGTGGGAATGCAGGCTGGTGCAACTACTGTGGAAGTCAGTGTGGAGATTTCCTCAAAAAGCAAGAATTGGAGGTCCCATTTGACCCAGTTGCTCCCTTTCTGGGTATCTTCCCAAAAGAGCTAAAAAGATCATACCACAGAGGTATATGTGCACCTATGTTTATAGCTGCACAGTTCATAATCAGATCTTGGAAGCAACCTAAATGCCCCTTGACTGAGGAATGGACGAAAAAGATGGGGTATTTTTATATAATGGAATACTACTAAGCTATAAAGAACGATAAACTAGACATTTTCACTCTTAAATGGGTGCACCTTGAAAATATATTTACTAATGAACTAAGTAAGTCACACGTGTGTCCATAGTATTGTTGCACTTGTGTGACAAACTGAAAGAAAATTCAGTATGTATATAAAAAATTAGTTAAAATTGTTAAAAAAGAATTTTGAGTGGAAAGTAGTTTTTACAGGGTCATTTTCAGATTACATTTTTATTGTGAATTGTTCTTTTGAAAATAATATAGCAGTCATAACAAAAAATAGTCATATAGTTTGTTTTTCTGGATTCACTGAGGGGAAAGTTTTGTGCTAATAATTTTCTGGACAATGTTTCATGTCTATATTCTATACTCTAAGCAACTACTGTGAATATAACAATATGCAATGTATCGATTATTGTTACTTTCCTGTTGACCTATTTGGAAATTCTGTTTTTCTGTAATCTCTTACTTTCTTCTGTTTAAAATTAAAAAAAAAAAAGTCTGTGTTTTTAAAAATTACACATTATGATAAACTGGGGTTTATCCCAGAAATGCAAGGATGATTCATCTATAGAAAAAGATTTTAACATCTTGACTTATGAATATATCAGTTGATGCAGAAAACGCATTTGATAAGGTTTAGTCCTTTATGCCTTAATATAATAAGAAATCTCTGCATTAGCCTATTGAAATTTTTCAGTAAATTTCCTGTAAGCTTACAAACAAGGAAAAATGAAATATGTAGCATATTACTACTTCTGTAAATGAAAATGCTTGCTCTTTCTACCTCTTAGAAAAAACTAGTAATTGTCAATGAAACTGCTTAAGCTAATTGGATCTTCATGGAGTAAGCTCTATCTTACTGTATTTACTCTGAATTACTTAATTTAGAGGTTGTGAACGTAGCCCAGTGGTAGAGCACTTGCTTAGCATACATGAGACTCTGGGTTCAATCCCTGTGATCATTTTTTTTCTTGTGACCATCTCTTTTAAAAAGTAATACTATAATCTTAGTACTCGGGAGGCTGAGGTAGGCGGAGTGTTGTGAGTTCAAGGCCGGCTTGGGCTACAATGCAAGCGCAAGGCCGGTCTGAGCTACATAGTGGACCCTGCCTCAAAAAAACTAGGGCTGGGAGTTTGGCTCAGTGGCTTAAGCGCCTGTCTGGCAGGCGCGAGGTTGTGAGTTCAATCTCTGGTGCCACAAAAAAAAAAAAAAGTAATACTAGATTATATTTAAACTAGTGTGTGATACTTTTAAAAAGTCAGTGTAGCTGGGTATGGTGGTATACACCTGTAATCCCAACACTCAGGAGTCTGAGTCAGGAGGATCCCTGCAGTTCGAGCCCAGCCTGGGCTACAAATTGAGTTCAAGGCCAGCCTGAACTACATGAGATCCTGTCTCAAAAAATTCAGTGTAGATTTTTGAGTCTGAATTATAAAAAGAAAAACTAAGCTTCATTTAACTAGCTGTCATCTAAGTAACTACTCACAGTTGGATGCAAATAAACATTTTTGTTAGTAATAATTTCTAACAGTAATTAGAAGTTTGTTTTATCCTAGGAATTGCCCTAAATGCTTCTTATATGTTAGTTCATTAAATGCTTACAACAGCTATGTAATATACCATTATTATTCTTTGTTAGCCTTGGGAGGTAGAAGATTCAGAGGTTAAATAACATATTTAAGTTGAAATCCACATTTCAAAAATAGGTTTCTCTAACTCCCAAACCTGTTCTCAGGCCAGCGTGTACTGCCTGGTACCTCTACCTTCACAGGAGAGTTTTTAAAAATTCCATTTGTATGTATGAAGTAATATGTAAGTACATGTAAAATGAAATAAAAATTGTACAGAGAATTACAGTCATCTTCAAGTACCACCCTTAATTCCAGTCTCTACTATTAATTTGCAAATATCTTTCTGAGCATGTTTTCTATTCATATATATTAAACATATTTCTATTCATATATATTAAACAAATATGTGCTACTGTTTATTTGGACAATTTTAAAAACTAACAAATATTTGTAGGGGAATCCAGTTGATTATCCTCTGAAAGTCAGCTTAATGCCTCAGATTAATTTACTTGTATTGGTTGGATAATACTCATACTTCTGTGTGGTACATTAGCCAAAACTCCAGTAAAACTAAATTCAAACTGACTTAAGCAAAAGAAAGACTTATAGACTTACAAAACTGAAAAGTCAGCTGAGTTCAGGCCCTATTGCAATTTGGGTTGTCAAATGTTCTTTGCCAGGAATCCGACTCTGGTCTGTTTTCCTATGTTTTGATCTAATTTTTAGACACTTGTTCTCAGAGAAACCAGCAATCCAGGCCTACTTTCTACTACCATAGCAGTCCTTCTAGAAAGAGCTTCCTGTGTAGCTCCATAAAAAATATTTGAAAGGTTTCTGATTCAGTTAGGAAAGATTGCAAGTTCAAGAGCAGCCTGCATAACTTCGCAAGCTCCTGTTTCAAAATTATAAAAATAAAAAGGGTTGGGGATGTAGCTCAGTGGTAGAGCACCCCTGCATTAAGTGCTCAATATCTCTCTCAGTGACAGAGCATCCCTGGGTTTAATTACCAAAAAAGGAGAGAGAAAAAAAAAATGAAAATCAGTCTACAGGTAGTTTGGAGCTGACGTAGCAGCTTGCCTACATCAGGTGAAGGATTCAGGTTTTATTTTTGTTTGTTTCTCTTTTTACTTGGAATGGAACCCAGAGGTGCTCTGCCACTGAGTGACAGCCCCAGCACTTTATATATATACGTGTGTGTGTGTGTGTGTGTGTGTGTGTGTGTGTATACTTTTTTTATTTTTTTTATTTTTTTTTATTTTTGAGACAGGTCTTGCTAAGTTGCCCAATCTGGCCTTGAACTTGTAGTCCTGCTACATGTCTGAGTAGCTGGGATTACAGACATGTACCGGATTTCTGATTCAGATAGAATTTGTTCAGTTATAAGTACTGAAAAATCTTGCTTATAGTGATTTTTTGAAATGAGTTTTCTGGGAGTCATTGTATACTCCTGGCTTCCAGAAAACTCATTTTTTATCATTTGGTTTTTTGAGACAGGGTTTTGTGTGATTCAGGCTGACTTTGAACCCACTCTGTATCCCAGGATGGTCTTGAACTCATGGTGATCCTCCTGCCTCTGCCTCCCAAGTGCTGGGATTACAGGCATGCACCACTATGTCTGATTTAAACTCATTTTTGTAAATCCCTCACTATGAGCTAGCTTTACAATATTGACTTTATACTGTCTTACTTATCACCTCATGGTCACAATATACCTATAGCTTATCCAGAAATCACATTCATATTCAAAACAAAGTGAAGGGAAAAGGGAACACAGACACTTCCTACCTCTTCCCCAGAAGCCTGCCTAGCACACTTCGGCATGTATGTAACCATCTAGAATTGTCTTATGTACCCCACCCCCCTCCTGTAAAATAAGCACAAAGGTATTTAATTTTTCTTTTTGGTTTGGGGTTTTGTGTGGAGTTTTTTTGTTTTGTGTTTTTGTTTTGATACCGGGAATCAAACTCACAAACTCTCGCCTGCCAGGCACGTGCTTACGCCACTGAGCTAAATCCCCAGCCCTATTTTTTGAGACAGGGTCTCACCGTGCAATTCAGGCTGGCCTTGAACTCACTTTGTATCCCAGGCTGGTCTCAAACTCACAGCGATCCTCCTGTCTCAGCCTCCTGAGTGCTGGGGTTAAAGGCATGCGCTACCATGCCCAGTTTGTTTATTTGTTTTGTTTTGCTTTTGTGGGGGGTTTTAGTAAATAATAAAGCCAGAGGGTTGGGGTCTGTGTTGGGCTAGCCATTCCATTGTGTATTCCTTGTGGGTTTTAGAACATATACCATCCTAGGGCCTGTAATGGTGCTTAGGAAATAATATCATTTGATTCGTCAGGACTGGGTCAGGTGCCTGTCCTTGGAATTAGGAGATTGACATCAACCCAGTCAAAATAGGGGTGGCTCACCAAAAGTCAGGGCATTCCTGGCAAACAAATACTATATAGTTTTGGGGTGGTTTTGTTTTGTTTTTGTCTGTTTCTTACAGCTCAAAATATTAGATAAAATGAAGCTTAGTCTCCTGAACTAGACGTAAGTTCTAATGGATCTTTTCTTTTATATCACCCCAGAGTGCTTACTGTTGTACACTCAGTTAATGTTGCTGAGTTATCACAGCTACTGCTGCAGCTTGGGGTGGGGGGAGTGGGTACTAGGAGTTGAATCTAGGGCCTTTGCACACTGAGCTGTATCTCCAACCCATTTTACTTTAAGATGAGGTGTTGCTAAATTGCCCAAGATGGCTCAAACTTGTGATCTTCCTACCTTAGCCTCCCATGTGCCACCACACCCAGCTCATCACAGCTACTTTGCTGCCTGCTAAAGTCTAAAACTTGTGTGTAGCTGATGAAAACTAACAGGAACATCTACTTATGATACGTGAACAGCCTGGCCAACTCCACTGTGACCAGCACTCTGCACTTAGCTTATGATGACGATGGCATAGCATTTAGGGCTTCTCGCCCAAGTCTAGAAACTCATCCTTGCTTCACATCATTGGCAGTTAATCATAGTCATTAATAGAGCACTCTTTATAACCTTCCTGTTCATATGACTGGCTTCATCACCTACGCTCAACTCCACTGCTGAGTAATGTAAACTTGGAGAACAAACAAAGTGGACTGATCATTTTAAAACAGAAATTTTGTATGTGTGAATATTGAGAGAACTGGTTAAAACTTATATCCAAATGAGTTACTAGAACAGATTCCTAAGCATTCTACTTTTTGTCTTACTCAAAATGATTCTCTTGCACATGAGATAGACTTCTTGTCTTTTGCTGATATCCTAGACTCAGCTAGGTTTAACCATAGTAGTTGGTAAAATACAGGGAAGAAAATGAAAATAGAAATATAGCACCCCTAGCATGCATCTTTCCCTGTGGAGACAATGCTAGCAACTAAATTATTAATGGTTATATTTCTGGAGGAGTATTGGCATTCTGATATGACTTTTTGAGGCTAAAATGATTCTTACCTTTCTTTTTAGTGTGTTTGCAGGGTTATATCTGTAAAGAAAGGTGAATGGGGGGGCATTTAAATTTTCAGATAGCCTTAATATCCACTCACTTGATTTTTCTCAAGCCCCCTGACCATATCAAGTCATCTTCAAGTTTTGCAAATATTACCTTCTCCGGGCCAGGGATTTAGCTCAGGGGTACAGCACCTGCCTGGCAAGTGTAAGGTCTGAGTTTGATTCTTGGTACCCTCCCCTGGCAAACTATTACCTTCTAATTTGTTCTCCATACTCCATTTAGTGGGTCTGGAACTACTTATTTACCTATCTTTCTTGCCCACTAAAGAGGTCTTATTCATCTTGTTGTGTAAGCACCTAACCTGGGGCCTAAACATGTTGGTGAATGTTAAATGGTTAGCAACAGTGTCAGTAGATAAGGATGCCTGTGCTGATACAATTGTTTAATAGATAAAAAATCCAAAGCTCAAGTAACTAAGTCTAATAATGGCAGAATTAATATTTGAACCCACACCTTCTACTACTTATCCCAGTATTTCATCTCCTAAATTATAAAATACTTCTAACATAAAAATAAGGTAACTCACTTTGGTTAGTAAAAATTGTATAGAATTTGACTACCAAACCAGTGAAAAAGACAATAGCTAGTTAAGTCAAACCAATAATCTTTAAGAATATCAAATTATATAACTTTACACACAAAAAAATTTTTGTGTTGAAAACATAAGCAAATTAAGTTGTTAAATTTTCTATCCCTTTATCCCCTTATCTAGTTCAGGCTAGCCTTGCACTCACTATGTATGTCTCACCTGCTCAAGGTTCTTCTCTTTCATTAAATGTAAATGCTGTGCCTCCAAAACAGTGTGATGAGTAGTGGCTGCCAGAGAGATCAAGGCTGGATGAAGATGATACCACTGTGTGCGTATATAGTTTGAAAACTTCACTGAGGTTCCTCCCAACCCTAGAGTTTTTATATTATTGTATAGTCATAATGAAGCAGCCTGGCCATTATACAAGATAGGAAGCCCCAGAGAACCATGAAAGGTTGTTCTAGTCTGATACTATTTCCTAGAAGTTTAGTGTTTTACAGGGAACCCCTGAAGAAATATTTACAGCTAATAGGAAGAGAACAGATTCAGATAAAATGTAGTTTGTGACTTTCAGCCTTTGCACTTCCCAGAGTATAGTAAAGTCAATTCCCCTAGAGTTAGATTAGTTATTTTATTTGGTTTTGGTTTTATTAGAAGTAAAACCAAGGACTTTTGTGTGCTAGGCAAATACTCTACCACCAAGTAGGTCTTCAGTCCAGCAAATTAGTTTCTTTAAGCCAAGTTATGACTTCTTTGTTACTTGAGCTGATTTTTCCTAGGCTTTGAACTACCAGATTTGTCAGGCCACTGAAGGGTCACAAGTAGGAGACAATTGTAAACACCCATTAGGAAAGGCATTTACCCCACTAAGAAATTAATTTCTTTAAAAAAATAGTTTGAGAATTCTGGCAGTAGTGAAGCTATAAATTTAGAATATTTAAGACTTGGTAAGGGGAGGACTGGGAGTTTGGCTCAGTGGCTTAAGTGCCTGCCTGGCAGGTGCAAAGTTGTGAGTTTGATCCCTGGTGCCACAAAAAAAAAAAAAAAAAAAAAAAAAAAAAAAAAAAAAAAAAAAAGAAAGAAAGAAAAAAAAAAAAAAAGGAAATCCCAGGTACTTTCATTGGGAGTTTGGCTCAGTGACTTAAGTGCCTGTCTGGCAGGCATGAGGTTGTGAGTTTGATCCCCAGTGCCGCAAAAAAAAAAAAAAAAAAAAAAAAAAAAAAGGACTTGGTAAGGGGAAGGAATGTCAAAGGTTAAATTAAACCACTAAGCCGGATGTGGTGGCGCACACCTTTAATCCCAGCACTCGGGAGGCTGAGGTAGGAGGAGCGTTGTGAGTTCGAGGCCCGCTTGGGCTACAATGCAAGCGCACAGCTGGCTGGAGCTACATAGTGCGACCCTGCCTCAAAAAACGAGGGCCGGGAGTTTGGCTCAGTGGCTTAAGCGCCTGCCCTGGCAGGTGCGAGGTTGTGAGTTCAATCCCCAGTGCCACAAAGAAAAAAAAAAAGACTAACAGGAGCCACCATGTTTACACAGTCTCATAGGCCCTTTCACGTTCTGACCTATAATGAATCATCATGCAGTATCAAATACGCTACCAGAAGTCAGTGACAGTTGTTGCCTGTGAAGACTGGCTAGTGAGGGGAGAATTCATTTCTTTTCATCATAGACTTACTTGTACACATGCTTTTTGAGCTGGCTACTTTTATAAATTGACTGTATTCCACATCTAGATGCACAAAGTCTCAATGAAATATTTGAATTTTTGTTTTTTTGCAGCCATCTCTTCCTGTACTCTATACCCTGTCTAGCCAGGCTACACATGAAGCTGTTCATCTCCTCTGCAGGATGTTGGTCTTTGATCCAGTAAGTAGTGTTTGTTTTTATATTTCTAAAAATATACATATTCTAAGAGAAACATTCTGCTTTTAATAGATTGGCAATGTAAATGATGTTTCATTCCCCAGTTTTGATCTTAATCGAGTTTACTCATATTATCAATCCTTGAACTCACAATGTAGCCCAGGCTGACCTCAAACTCTTTGCAGTCCTCCTCGTGCCTCAGCCTCCCAAGTGCTGGAATTACAGGCATGCCCCATCACACCCAGCAGGAACTATACCATTTTTATCTCAGTATTCGTAAAGGGAGTTTAACACCAGGTTGAATCAGGAGGAAATTTTTTAAAGATTCTTTGAAAAACTCTGCCCATCATTTTGCATAAGGAAGCATTTATCTTTGGATTTTTGGGGGAATGGCAGGGATTGCTATCTTTTCTGTTGGGCATGGTGGTACATAATCATAGCACAGTGGAAGGCTGAGTCGTAGAATTCCAAGTTCAAGCCCAGCCTGGCACCTTAGTGACTTAGCATAGTCTTCTCTTAAAATAAAAAATAAAAGTTGGGGATGTAACTCAGCACAAAGGCCTGGGTACACTCCCCATTTATACACACACACACACACACACACACACACACAAATTGTAGTTTTTCTAAATGCTCTTTCTAGACTTGACTGTTCCATTACATAATACAAATTGCACCATGTTTGTCTCTTTATTTATTCATTCATCCAAAGAATATTTATTTTATTCATATTTGTACCAGTAATTATTGAAAGAGAAGACTCAAAAATAGTATTACAATGAAATATATAGGACACATGTAAATACCACATTGTTTCTCTGGTGTGAGGAACCAAATGTATAGATAAGGACCAAAATGTATAACAGATATTGGGAAGTAGGAAGAAAATATTCACATGAGAAGGAGACCTAGATGGGGGGAAGGGAAAAGGAAGAAAAGAAAAGAAAAAAATGAATAAACAAGAAAAATATGGAAATAAAGCTTTTGTAAATAAGGAGGGAAAGAGGGATTGAAGAGGAGCCTGGGAAAAAAATATCAAGTAATATCATGTACAGGTACAGATTCCCTGTGATGAATATGATCATTATGTGTATACCTAAAGTGTACCAATAAACTTAATTATTTAAAAAATAGCATCATTTAATAAAAAAAAAAAAAAAGTTAGCCAGGCATGGTGGTGCACGCCTGTAATCCCAGCACTCGGGAGGCTGAGGCAGGAGGATCGTTGTGAGTTCGAGACCAACCTGGGCTACAAAGTGAGCTCAAGGCCAGCCTGAACTGCATAGTGAGACTGTGTCTCAAAAAAACTATAAATAAGTAAATAAATAGAAAACGTTACTTGACAGTAACACAAAGAAGTCACAAAATATAGAACACAATAGGTATTTAAAGAAGTAAAAACACCACAAAATTATCTAAGATTCCATTGGTCTGTTTGTGATGAGAAAAGAGCAACTTTCTCACCTGAGTAATCCAATCCGCAGAGATCATAATTCAGCCATCAACATGATGAAATTAAAGATAAAACATGTTCTGTTTGAGATACAAGTTTGTGAGAACTAGTCAAGGGTATTATCTGGGAGATCAGAAGTAATCAAGGTGACTCTTATTAATGTGACATCTTAGTACCAAGTGGATTTTTGTTTTTACTTTACCTTGCTTTGTTTTGTTTTTTTGCTTTTTGTTTTACAGTACTAGAAGTTGAACCCAGAGCCTCACAGATGCTAGGCAAGCACTCTACTGCTGAGCCCTTTTTATTTTTTATTTTGAGATAGGGTCTTGCTAAGTTGCCCAGGCTGGGCTCAAACTTGGGATCCTTCTGAGTCAGCCTCCCTATCTAGTAGCTGAAACGACAGGCATACACTATTGTGACATACTATTTTGTTTCCTTTTTTTACTGTGGTATACCATGTACATAGTGATACTAGAAATAAGACAAAAGTGGCAGCTCTTGTTTCTGTGGTCTCCTTAAGGTCAAGTTCCCATCATTAAGGACAATTTGGTCACATAATTTGCATAGTGAGCTAGTTGATTTAGTATCATTAGTTTGATATTTTATTTTACAAGTCTGTTTACAAAGATAACAATACATGAAGAATCTCCTTTTATATGGTTAATAAAACTAGAGCTGCAGGAAATTCACACCTCCAAGATAATTTCTGTCTGTAGATAGAGGATTCTGTAAAGGCCCTAGGTTTAAATTTTCCTGCTGTGTGTTTGAAATATTTTATTCTTTATGTTCTATTTAGATTAGGAGCCAGGAAGTGTATCAGTCACCTGTACCAGGCTCACCTTTAGTGCTTGTTGCCATTGTTTTTGTTTTGTTTTGTTTTGTTTTGTTTTGTTTTGTTTCAAAAAAAGATAAAAGGCAGCCGGGCCTGGTGGCGCACGCCTTTAATCCCAGCACTCGGGAGGCTAAAGTAGGCAGAGCATTGTGAGTTCAAGGCCGGCTTGGGGTACAACGCGAGCACAAGGCCGACCTGAGCTACATAGTGCAACCCTGCCTCAAAAAACCAGGGCCGGGAGTTTGGCTCAGTGGCTTACGTGCCTGTCTGGCAGGCGCGAGGTTGTGAGTTCAATCCCTGGTGCCACAAAAAAAAAAAGAAAAGGAAGAAATCAATAATGGCTACCGTAATACCTCTTGTTATCTTCAAAATAACTGCCTATACCATCAGGCATAATAAAATCAAACAAAATAAATAAAAATAGAACAAAAACAGAATAAAACCAATAAAAACAAAACAATGTAAGTAATACAGGACTTCAAAACAATAGTAAAACAACACTGGTTGCCATAATGCCTCTTGTTATCATCTAAGTAGTTGCCTATATCATCAGACATAATACGGTCAAACCAAAATAGAATAAAATCACTCAAACAAAACAATGAAAGTAATACAGGGCTTCAAAATAAGGTGATAGGATACTACTAATGGCTACCATAGTATATTTTGTTATCTTTGAAATAGCTGTCCATGCCATCAAATGTAATAAAATTAGACAAACCAAAATAGAATAAAACCAAACTAAACAGAACAGTGAAAACAATATGGGATTCAAATCATGATAATAGATTAACAATGGCCACTGCCTTCCCTTTTTAGACACTTCCTCCCCTTTCACTGTTACAATATGTATTGTGTGTCCTGAATCCCACCAACTCCTTTAGTTTTTTGTACTAGGGAGACAACATGATGTTCATCCGTGTGACTCTGGGTCATTTCATCCATGAACATGATCTTAAGTTTCATCCATGTACCCACAAGAGCCTCGAGGTTATCTTTCTTTATAGCTGAGTAGCTTTCCATTGTATAAAAATGCCATGTCTTTCTTGTCCACTCTGCAGCTAATGGGCAAGCTACCCCTACTTCTTTCTGGTTCCCTGTCACATTGAGGATTGTTCTCTCTCCTTTGACTTTCAGTCTATGAACCCCCTTTTAAGTTAAATGTGTTTCTCGTCTAAAGCATATTGATGGGTCCTGTCTCCTGATTCACTCTGCCTGTGTTTCTTTTTATTGGTGAATTGAGGCCATCTGCATTAATGGTTATGGCCAACATGCACTGCCTCATCTCTGCCATGCTATTTACCTGCCGTTGGCTGCCTACTTTTCCTCTCCATTCAGTTGTCTGCCCTGCTAGGTGAAACCCCTCTGCCACTGTTTTTTTTTTCATCTGTCTAGAATGTCCTTCAGTATTCTTTGTAGAGTTGGTTTGGTGGTGATGAATTCCTTCAGTTGTTCTTTGTCATGGAAATATCTTGTTTCTCCATTAATTTTGAAAGATAGTTTTTCAGGGTACATCAGTCTGGGTTGGAAGTTGTTTTCTTTCAGGACTTGAATTACATCACTTCAAGTTCTTCTTGATTTGATGGTTTGTGTTGAGAAATCTGTCGTGCTTCTAATGGGTTTTCCTTTATAGGCAATCTGTTTCTTTTCTCTAAGAGCTTTTAATATTCTGTTTTTGTGTTGAATTTTTGGGATCTTGATTATTATATGTCTGGATATTGATTTATTTTGGTTCTAACTAGCTGGAGTTTTTTTGTTGTTGTTGTTGTTTTGTTTTGTTTGTTTGTTTGTTTTTTGTGGCACCAGGGATTGAACTCACAACCTCACGCCTGACAGACAGGCACTTCAGGCACTTAAGCCACTGAGCCAAACTCCCAGCCCTAGTTTTTTGAGGCAGGGTCACACTATGTAGCTCAGGCCGGCCTTGTGCTCGCGTTGTAGCCCAAGCCATCCTCGAATTCACAATGCTCCTCCTACCTCAGCCTCCTGTGTGCTGGGATTAAAGGCGTGCACCACCACCACACCCGGCTATTAGCTGGAGTTCTATATGCTTCACTTACCTGAATGTCACTTTCTTTTCCCATGCTTGGGAAGTTTTCTGCTGTTATTTCCGTAAATAGACTTTTAATGTCATTTGTATTGACCCCTGCTTTTTCACTCACACCTTTTATTCTTAAGTTATGTTTCTTTGGGTTGTCTTGCAGCTGTTGAATTGTTACTTTCAGGTTCCTTGTTATGTTTAAGAGACCTTTCCTTTCATGATCACAAACTGCAAACCTGTCCTCAAGGTTTGAAAGTCTATCTTCAGTTTCTTTCAAGTGGTTTTGCCAGCTTTCAGTGGAGTTTTTAATTTCCTGGTTATCTCTTTGAATCTGTTTCATGTATTCTAAATCTTTTTTATATTGTTCATTCAAGGTTTCCCTCATTTTACTGTGCTCCTCCATTTTTTCATCAGTGTCTTCTCTAGAGATGCCTAGCAATTCTTTTATTATATTTTTCATTTCTTCTTTTACCTGAGTTAGTATTTCTGTTGTAATTTCTTTTATAGCCTCATGAAGTTGTTTCTTTACTTCAGTTACCATCACCTCAGAAACTTCAGATGTGCAACTCCCGATCTCTTCCATGTTTTCCTCTTCTGGACTTGCTCTGCTTGGATTGGAGGCCAGAGACTGCCTTTTGCTTCTTCGTCTTGACATATTCCTGGGTTCTTCTGGACAAATGGGTACTGGGGTCCCAGGCACTTCCCATATTGGCTACAATTTCTCTGAAGTGAGACTGTTTGGTTCTTCTAGCCAGTTCTGACTACGGATATGTGATGGTGGCCATTGGGTGCACTAGTGCAGGGCTGTCTGCTGCTTTTCCCAGCCTGAGTTGGTTCCCTGATGGCTGGTGGAGTGTGCGTGGAGGTGGGGCTGGCTGCCACCTGCAAACCTGGGCTGGCCACCAGTGGGGATCCTCCACTACTGCCCCTGGAGCATGTGCAGGCCACTGCCTCCAGACCAAGCTGGCTACCCGCAGGGACCCTCTGAGATGGCCCCTAGAATGCACTCGGGGGCAAGGCTCAGTGTGAGCAATTTCCATGAGTCTGTGCCCAGCTAGGAGCTGCTAGAGGAAGCCAGGAGCAGTTCTGGTTCCAGGCTTATCTAGCCCAAGTCCAAAATGGTTCCTGGCCAAATTGCTCTCTCCCGCGGGAAGACGGAGTCCTCTGCACTCATCATCAGCTAGTTCAGTCTTCCAGGTCTGCTGCTCCCATCCACTGCCACTCTCCTCCAATGCTGCCTCTCTCTGCAGAGGCCTCTAGGGTTGCTGCCACCACACTACCTTGATCATGTGTCCCCAGGTTCAAGCAGCTCTTCTCGCACAGTGGGTCCGGCTCCAGGCAAAGGTACCGCCAGCTACAGCCTTCTTCTTCGTTTAAGTTTTTCTTTTTATTCTTCTGTGGGTTTCACTTCTCGCTTTAGATTCTTCCTGGGTCCAAGGACCCACTTCCTTCCTTCTTGTCTTCCCCATGATGCTATATTCCAGCATCTGGACGGTATCATTCAGGGAGGCTGTTTACTCTGCTGCTTACTGTTCCCAACCATCTTCCCAGAAGTCTTGTTGCCATTGTTGTTACTATTGTTGTTTTTGCGGTACTGGGACTTGAATCCTGGGCCTCCCTTGCCCTTTCTTTCTTTTTTTTTTTTTAATTTGGAGACAGTCTCACAAGTTAAGAAAACCCAAGCTAGGCCCAAACTTGTGATCCTCCTGCCTCAGGCTCCCAGAGTTTTGGGATTACAGACATACACCACCATGCCTGACTTATGAATATTTTGTATTTGTGAAATGGAGAATTTTATGAACTTCTGCTCAAAACTTAACAAAGCAACAAAATTTAGGCCAGAAATAAGTATCCATACCTCTTACAACTGTTGGTCAGTTGAAACAAGATAGTACAACATGTAACCGAGATTTAAAAAGTGTACAGAAGAATACCATTATTGAAAATCTGAGTAATTTTGTGTTTTTCTCAATTTAGCAAGATAGTTTCTTTTCAGTGTTCACATCCTTTATGAAACAGTAGTCTCCTTTCCTTAGTCTTACTTGAGAAGTCCAACAGAGACAATAATTCGTTTAGAGAAGTGCAGTTGGCTTTTGCATGCCAGGGTGTTGATTTACTCTTTGTCCCAAGGTTTCTCTTAGGTAAAAAAGAACTCTCTTTGGTGTGCAGAGAGATGCTATCAGTTGTTGGGGAAAACACCTAAATCTTTTCAACTCTGCATTCTCAAATTTCAGGAAATACCAGAATGTGCCAAGCAAAAGAGGCTGACAGGGGAACCAGAGTCCAGCTGCTGGTGCCAGTTGACTGGGACCCAGTGTCTGCCATCTGCCACCTGACAGGAATGACTTAATTGTCAGATGATAGCATTAAAGCCTCGCTTCAGTCACTGCTGCCCGGTGTGAACAATTGTCATGCTCAGCCACACAGTTGGCTAATGGCCATCGTTAGTACACAAAAACCAGGGATCTCAGGGGCTGACCAGAGGCACCAAGAAAGGGGAGCCGAGGACAAGAAGGCCCAGGACCAGGCATAGTGCTCTGTTGGCTTACTTGTGCCTTTGGGTTCAAACAGTAGACTTCTACCCCTGTGGACTGCTGTATCTAGGAAGAGTCGTCAAAGACTCAGACTTTTTAGAAAAAGAAAAGAAAAGAAAGGAAAAGAAAAGCTTACTTGCTAAGAATAGGAAGAACAGAGTAGAACAGAAAGACTGCAGCAGCAGATACAGGTACTAAAAAGAAAAACACAAGGTTATCAAGTTTGTATCTGTTGATGTTCAAACAGCAGCTTTGTTTTGTGTTTATTTTATCTTGAAAGGTCATGACATGCCACTGGGTATCAACGCAGCAAAAAATCAGAGATAAAAGAGTTGGGGGGAATCCAGGTTTTATGGAAAATGTCTCACATTTTATTGTTTGGGAGACCAGAACCAGTCAGAACAATCTAGTTATTTTTTATTTATTTCAGTACACAATTGTTTCCTTTTTAAAATTGTGTTCTGTGAAGTGAGCGATGCACTGGAGCAGGGCAATGTTGGGTTTTGTTCTCTCTACCATTGAACCCATCCTTAAATCTTGTAAATACTGCTTTCTCTCAGTAGTGCTGATAGATCCACTGAACGTTGCACAGGGATCATTTTTTCTTTAAAGTTTTAATGAAGTAATGAGTTAAAAAGTTTTTGTAAGTAATCCTGAGACTAGTGTATTAAGTGTTCTGATATAAAGTGGCAGAAAAAACAGAGTAGGCCTCTCTTGATAATCATCCAGAGCTGTCTCTCCCAGTATGGCATCAGACCATTGTCCACTGCCTAACTCCAGCAGCTCTTAGATGTGTGTGTGTTCTGGTTTATTCAGTATTTGAAGAGAATAAAAATTTCAAGCAGCTTTATAAAGCTGCCACCATGATCATCATGTCTTCTCTAAATGCTGTCACTTTTTTTTTCTACCAGGGATCAAACTCACGACCTTGTGTTTGCCAGGCAGGCACTTAGGCCACTGAGCTAAATCCCCAGCCTTGTCACATATTTTTAAACTGTAGCCGGTCATTTAAAATGTAAACTTATCCCATTTAAGCATTACACGTTTAAGTGTCACGATGTTTGTCTCTTTTTTTATTTATTTTTTGGGTGGGTGGTTTTGGGGGGTCTTGTTTTTCAGTTTTTTGTTTTTTGTTTTTTTGACAGGGTCACACTATATAATTCAGGCTGACCTTGAACTCAATAAGTAGTCCAGGCTGCCCTCAAACTTGGTGCAATTCTCCTGCTTCAAGTGCTGGGATTACAGACGTACACCACCATACCCAGCTGTATTTGTCATTTTTTACTCTGTATACTTTCAGAATCTTACAGAAAAAGACTTGCATGTGCTTTACAGTGGTAGATGATAATAGTAATTACTTGTCCTAAGTCATATACTCCCTCTTAATTCAATTATCTCTCTTTGCACAGAATGTTCTGTATGTTAAATGTAAGCTGTGTAAAGCAGTAACTTTGTCTTGCGAAAGATCCTGTGTGGACAATCATGTTTATCTTCAGTGTTGATGTGCTGGTCTCTAAATTTGATTGCAGTCAAAAAGAATATCCGCTAAGGATGCCTTAGCCCACCCCTACCTAGATGAAGGGCGACTAAGATATCACACGTGTATGTGTAAATGTTGCTTTTCCACCTCTACTGGAAGAGTTTATACCAGTGACTTTGAGCCTGTCACCAATCCCAAATTTGATGACACTTTTGAGAAGAACCTCAGTTCTGTTCGACAGGTTAAAGGTGAGTGTCTTTTTGACCTTTGGCAATGGAAAAATGACTAGTAACATTTTTCATTGTATGGCCAGAAATCCAAGGTCTGGATGCTGACCAGAGTTCCTCCATGTTTCTTTTACAACCTTGCATATAGCTGTTTGTCCAGGGAATATATGCCAAGAAAGCTTTGTGTTACAAAAATGCTGATTTAATATTACATCCAGGGGAAGGTAAGCCAGAGGAATGAATATTTTGTCCTTATTTTCAAAGTTTAATGAATGTACCTCAAATGTAGATAATTTGTATTCATTCAGTATCATTTCATTAAATGAAACATATTGGAAATTTTTAAAGGATAAAAATTCACAAGGGAGCCAGGCGTGGTGGCGCACGCCTTTAATCCCAGCACCCGGCAGGCTGAGGTAGGTGGAGCATTGCGAGTTCAAGGCCGGCTTGGGCTATAACGCGAGCACAAGGCCAGCCTACGCTACATAGTGCAACCCTG
This sequence comes from Dasyprocta punctata, assembly GCA_004363535.1. Taxonomy (NCBI): domain Eukaryota; kingdom Metazoa; phylum Chordata; class Mammalia; order Rodentia; family Dasyproctidae; genus Dasyprocta; species Dasyprocta punctata. The sequence goes on from RJWM01001118.1 coordinate 116,567, forward strand.
CCTCAAAAAACTAGGACTGGGAGTTTGGCTCAGTGACTTAAGCGCCTGTCTGGCAGGCGTGAGGCTGTGAGTTCAATTCCCAGTGCCAGGGGGAAAAAAAAAATCACAAGGGAATAGTTCTTTGTGACAAGAGAGGGGGATTTCTGATAATTTACTCATAAAATTACATGGCATGATCTTCTGCTGGGATGGGAATAATGACATTCAGAATTCTGAATGATTTTAGCATCTGCTCTAGGACATTTTAGAAAAAATGGTAGGCCCCAAAATACCAGCTCAGACTATATGTGCTTAAACACCAAAGGAGGTTCCTAAATTATCTTCAAACAGGCAGTAATTACCAACATTTAGAAAGCATCATCCAGAATGCCAGCTATGTGAAGTCTTTCAAATCCATGGACCATTTTACTCTTCCCATGGATGGAGTTTTCAGTCTGTGTTCAGCAACAGTCATTTTGGTTTCAGGGAAGGTCCACTGGATTCTGCTTTATAGATGATATGTGTGTCTGATTTAACTAAACCAGTAGGAAATTCTGTTCAGATGATGCCTAGAGTTAGCTGAGAATCTACTGCTCCCAGGCCTACCAGTTGTCAATGGCTTGTATGATGTTTATTCTCTCCATAGAAATTATTCACCAGTTCATTTTGGAACAGCAGAAAGGAAACAGAGTGCCTCTCTGCATCAACCCTCAGTCTGCTGCTTTTAAGAGCTTTATTAGGTAATTATATATATTTATATATGTTATGCTAATGTTCTTGTTAGAATTAAAAGGTTGTGATTGTGTTTTTCAACGTATTTCTGTTTTCATTGAGATAACATAAATAAAAGGTCCAACAGAAAGTTTGTTACAAGCTGGGTGTGGTGATGCACGCCTGTAATCCTAGTTCTCAAGAGGCCAAGGCAGGAGGATCCCCATGAGTTTGAGGCCAACCTGAGCTACTTAAGCAAGTTCAATGCAGCCTGCACTACATAGCAAGACTGTCTAAATTTTTTTTAAATTTCTGTTACAAACTTCAGTTTCAACCAAAAATGATTAAAAGTGTAAGCATCCTTTTTTTACACTGGTGCCAATTCACTGTAGTTTTTCTCTGATGACCGTTGTGCTGCCTGACTACCTACCTCCATGGTGGTCCCACTGCAACAGCAGTATGGCAGGACACCATCCCATTCCTGATGTTAGTTATGGTCATTTTGGTCCCACTGCAGTCTCACCCCGCTTAATAACTGCAAGTAAGAAAATCATTATTTCAGTTTGACTGCTCGTGTGGCCTGTTTAAGAGAAGCCAGCCAGGTGTGGTGGAACACATCTGTAACCCCAGCACTCTGGGAGTCTGAGGCAAGAGAATTATGAATTTGAGACCAGCATAAGCAGTTTTGGGAGAACCTATCTCAAACTTTTTAAAAAACTTTTTTAAAGGGTCTGGGAAGGTAGCTCAGTGCACAGTCCCTGGCTTTAATTGCCAGTATTAAAAAAAAAGGGGGGGGTAGCTAAGAGATTTATGGAAGCTATGAACCTCTTAGGGTCCCTGTGTCATTTTCTTGTCTCCTTTTGTGCTTTCCTTCTCATGAGTTTTTCCCCTAGGTTCTTATATCAATCAAGATCCAGTCAGAAAGAAGAAACTACCCCAGTAATATGAACGGGGATAATTTAATAAGAATTCTTAACTAGAGAAAGATGGTTAATTAATTACTAAAAGGCATAAAAGAAAAAGAATTCAGAAGGATCCTAAGTGGCAAATGCAGAAAGCAGCTACTTTCTGTAATAGAAGAGGCCCTTCCACCCAGGACCTCTTTGGAGAGTTTGGCTGCCACAGCAACGCTTAGCATGACGGCAGTGAAATGCACCAAAAGCCATGAATGCTGCCAAGTGCAGTGGTGCACACCTGTAACCTCAGCACTTGTGGGAGGTTGAGGCAGGAGGATCACAAGTGTCCCACCTGACCAACATAGTGAGACCCTGTCACAAAGTAAATTTTAAAAGGGCTGGTGAGGTAGCTCAGGGTAGAGCTTCCCTGGTACTGATCCCCGTTTCACACCAAAAAGGCGGGGAGGGGTAGGCAGAACAAGTCCATCAAAGAGGCCTTCTGATTGCAGAAAACCTTGCCAGAGAATTTGGGTAGTTCCTTATCAAAAAATAAGTACATAAATATCCAACAGAAGCAGCTGAAAGGGAGGCTGCTTCCTCATGGGAGAGCCTTGCAGAACCCTTCCTTCCAGCGCCCTCTGCTGACGAAAGCTGACATTAAGCCTGCGAGCAGAGGAGAACTGCAGCAGGTCCTGCTCCAGTATCACGAAGCGCAACAGGGTGAATTGGGTCTGAAAGGCCTTTACAGACCCCTTTCTTTCTCGCCTGCGTTTTTCTCTGACCCCCTCTCCCTCTTTCTCTTTTCCTTTCCTGCCTGGTATTGAAGCTGTTTAAATTAGTCGAACCAAAATTAAGAATTTTTGTTTAAAGTGTATAAAGTGTTTGATTTCATCCATGTATTTATGTTCTGTAGAAAGAAGACATCAGACTATTTTTACTTCTCTGTGATTTTAAATTACTTTAATATTTTGACCTAAGAGTTAATGACCCAGTCAGGTGTTTTAGCACCTTCTAAGTGCAAATTATTGTTATCCTGGCCTCTGGGGAAGCAAAGTGGTTTTACACACACATAAACTCATAATCCAATTAGCAACTTGAGATGTGGAAAGTATCTAATAACAGCTCTTTGGATAACAAGTGCTAAATGATTATTCATACTACTGTATTAATACTTGATAAAAGAAAACATATATGAGACTCCTTCTAGACCCCTACTTCAAGTTACTATTTTGAGAGACTACTTTTTCTGAGAGAGAGTGAGAGAGATTTTTACATGGATCATTCTGCATCTTAAAAGTTGTTTTCCCAATTAAGTATAGATGTCATTACTTAAAATAACTGTTTACATTATGAAATGAGCACTGTAGAAAAGTTTGCGTACACTATTTCAGTTATTCATCACAATATCCTATGAAATATATAGCATATTCTTTTTCCAAAGGAGAAAGAACTTTGCTTGGTGCCAGATAACAAATACGTAACATGTTTTCAAGCCTATGTGTTAGCCACTATACCACATTGGCTCCTTGTAGATTACAGATCCTTAATGAAAAATTTGAAATAGACTTCAGTGATGTTAAAAAAGGAGATTAAGTCAGGGATTTAGCTCAGTGGTGTAAGCGCCTGCCTGGCAAGTGGGAGGTTGTGAGTTTGATCCCTGGTACTAAAACAAGCAGATTAAAATTCCAGAAATGGACTTTATAGTTTTTTTTTTTAAGAGAAGAAAACAGGTAATTATGTATTGCCCTTTTGCCCATTATAATTAATTTCACCATGTCTCCATTCTCTTCCAGTTCCACTGTTGCTCAGCCATCTGAGATGCCACCGTCTCCTCTGGTGTGGGAGTGACAGTGGGAGATAGTGTACTACTGAAGATGTGATGTAGCTTTCCACTGGAGTCTGGGATTTGCAATTCTGGAGGTTAATCATGCTTGTACTGTAATTTTACTAATGAAGTTTTAAATTAACAACCACTACTTGTATGATATGAATAATATTTAGAAATGTTACTAGACTTTTAATCTTGTAAAGTGGTTGTGCTTTTAGAAGAAAAAATATTTTACCCAGAGTTGCACATGTTTTATGAATTTAGTGCAGCTGTTATGGCTCACCTCAGAACAAAAGAGAATTGAACCAAATTCAGGAGTTTGGGGTTTTTGTTTTGTTTTTATTAAATGAAGTGAGATTGTTCACATACACTCCACATATGCACACACACACACACACACACACACGCACGCATTCACGACAGTCATACATTTTGATATTTGAGCCATTCCTAAAGATTTGGGGTTTTCTAAAACTAAAGAATCTAGAAACCTTGCCTGCGACCAATCATGGAGCCACGTGTGGTCGTGGCTGCACCTGGGGGAGGGGGGTCGGGAGGCAGGCATGCCACCTAATGATCAAGCCCTATAATTAGCTTCTCATTAGAGCCGTGATGGTGATGTGTGCTGTCTAAAATCCAATGTTGTGGGTAGAGAGAATGAGTTTGTGACTAGGAGAGACTAAATTTTTGTTTTCCTTACCCAGTATAAATATATATATATATATTTAATCTATTTTTATTAGAAGTTTTTCTGCTCTTTCTTACATAAAAGAACCCCAAGCATGCATCTTCCATGTGTGTAAATAATTCATTTCTGGGCTAATTTCAAAAGAATCCTAACATTGCTGTATAGAGAGAGAACTAGCTTGCACATTTTAGGTCTGTGAAATTTTGTGAGACTTTTCCTGCACTGGACAGTGAAAAATAATTAATAAAAGACAAAAACAAATTTTTAAAAAATTTAAAGCCACAAAAAAAGGCACATAGGGAATTATGTCACATGTGTTTGTGTCCTTAGGCAAAGCTGTGGGAGTCTTGAAATGTCACAGTAGTAATAACTTATTACTTTTGACAAACTCTTTTTTCTGTTGGAACACTGAATTCTTCTGTGCATATGTATATATGAATACAAATTGAAGGCCTCTACCTCCTGGAGTTATACAACTTGGCTTGTTTACCTCCACATGCTGATGATGACTATTTTTTTTTTTAAGTTCAATGTGGAGACTTGAAACTTGAATGTCCCTTCCAACTTTTATATTAAAAATAAAAAGACAAGAAAATTGAAGATCGTTTTTCACCTGTACAAGGAGTACTAATGGATCGTCTTAAAATTGGTCTAGGAAAAACCTTGGTGTGTGTTATGGACAATTAACTGTTAAAGTTATTGTAAGTTATCTGTATTTAGCAGAGTATTTTCATCTTGAGTGATCTGAGCTGAATTTGAAGACTATTAATAAGTTATGTTTGGAAGTTTTAACTTCAATGAAGTAATTATTTGCTGTGAAAGAAACAAACATTGAATTACTAAACAAAGATGGTGCAATATCTTTGTTTTTTTTTATGAGGCTCCTGAGAATCAACCCAACTGAAGCATTTCAATTCACTTGAATGAGAAACGTGTTTAGTATCAAAAGAGCCCGAGAAGACACTGGTGTGAAAGGTACAATCTCAGAGGTTGGTCAATTACCGTGGCACACTTTCTGGTCACTTTGTACAATGTAGATTTGAAGTACAGTGGTGAAAACATTAAATGTGACATTTGAAAAAGATGTGTTGTCTATTTTATTTCCTTTCTTTTTCTTTGTTTTCTTCTTCAGTACAGCTTGTGTCCAGACCAGAACAGCAGACTTTTAAGAGATTTGTTCTTTATATTTCCACGTTCCTATCTTTGAGGAAATTAGATGTTGTCTTTTAAAAATCTTCCTAGAAACCTAAGGTTGCTAGAAAAAAATATTTAAAACTTTACTGATACAAAAGATGTTGTGATTTAAATATATACAACATGAAAGTCCTTCTAGACATTAGAGTCTGAATCCTGTGGTTGTCAAGCCTTTTTTTTTTTTTTTCCTCCCTTTTGAAGCAAAAAACCCTGTATTCATATGAAATCCTATGCTGGTATATTGGAGTCAATGTATTAAATGAGATGGCTCCCCACACAGCTGACCAAGGGACTTGATTCTGCCTCCTCTTCCTTCCTGCCTCCTGCCCCAGCAACCCAACGGTACTTCCAGCTCATCTCAGCTCCTTGGTGGTGCAATCCAGACCCCAAACCAGACTTCCTAACCTCAGAATTTGCTCCCCGAGGCTGGACAAAGCAGTATCACTGTTTGTTTGCAGTACTGGGAATTGAACCTCATGAATGAACACTGGGTAAGTGCTCTACCACTGAGCTATATCCCTAGACAGTTTTTCTCCCCACAATAGTAGGATTGAACCTAAGGCTTAACACTGAGCTGTATATTACCAGCCCTTTTTTATTTTTTATTTTGAGACAGGGCCTTATTAAGTTGGCCAGTCTGAGCTTGAACTTGTGATCATCCTGCTCCAGCCTCCGAAAGTGTTTTGGATTATAGGCATACTCCACTCAGCTTGACTTTATTGTTGTTGTATTTCATCTTGACAGAGTCTGAATAAGTTGCCCAGGCATGACTCATACTTGGGATCCTCTTGCCTCGGCCTCTTGAGCAGCTGGGTTACAGGCATGTGCCACCATGCCCAACTGCAATATTACTCGAGTTTATAGGTGGCATTTACTTCTTCCTATATTTTCTTGATTTCACAATATGGATTGTTTTTTTTTTTCTGGACCTGTAAGGAGTCAACTGTTTTGTTCTAGCTTGTATAAGTTAACATAAATATACATACTCATTTATTCATTCAAAAAATCAGTTTATTCATTCAACAAACCTAAATACTAATTGCAAGAATTAAAAGAAAGCTTCACTGTAGTCAGGCTTAAAATAAGAAAACAAGTTTTAATAATATGTACATTTTGAATGTACATGTAACTTTGAAGCTAAAGTTGTTCATAGGTGCTGCTTAGTGAACCAAAGAATTTGTGTTTTATTTATCTAAATTTGTTGGAAATTGTAAAACGTGGAATGTGTAAAGCCAGTAGAGTCAGATGGGCAGGTAAATTAGGGCTGTAATCTGTTGCAATTTGTTCGCAATTTAAGACCCCAAAAGATAGAAATAATCTCTTGTTTGAAATTTTTAATTATGTTTTTCCTAAGTTGCCATTTAAAATACTACTTTTATATTAAAAGCATTTTAAAAGAGAAAGCAAAATTCACATGAATTTTTAAATTACAACCGGGGATAATTTCATAAAGCAAATTTAGTTTTCGGTCAACAGAACCTTACCAAAGGCAGTTCTAAAGGAGATTACATCAAGAAGGAAAGAAGCTGGGCATGGTGGCGTATGCCTTTAACCCCAGCACTCAGGAGGCTGAGGTAGGTGGAGCGTTGTGAGTTCGAGGCCGGCTTGGGCTACAACGCGAGCGCAAGGCCGGCCTGAGCTACATAGTGCGACCCTGCCTCAAAAAAACTAGGGCTGGGAGTTTGGCTCAGTGGCTTAAGCGCTTGTCTGGCAGGCATGAGGCTGTGAGTTCAATCTCCGGTGCCGCAAAAGAAAAAGGGAAAGAGCCAGGTACAGTGGCACATGCTTGTAATCCCAGCACCTTGAGAAGCTGAGTCAGAAGGATCACAAATTCAAGGCCAACCTAGGCAATGTAGTGAGACCCTATCTCAAAATGTAATAGTTTTATAAAGAAGGTGTCCGGGATGTATCTCAGCAGTAGAGTACATGCTTAGCTTGTATTGTGCACAGTCCCAGGTCCAACCCTTAACACCGTATCAGAAGAGAAAAACTAAAAGCAGATCTCCAGTGCAAGAATAATGTACAAAGAAGCCGGGCGTGGTGGCGCACACCTTTAATCCCAGCACTTGGGAGGCTGAGGTAGGAGGAGCGTTGTGAGTTCAAGGACAGCTTGGGCTATAACGCGAGCGCAAGACTGCCCGAGCTACACAGTGCGACCCTGCCTCAAAAAACCAGGGCCGGGAGTTTGGCTCAGTGACTTAAGCTCCTGTCTGACAGGCACAAGGTTGTGAGTCCAATCCCCGGTGCCGCAAAAAAAAAAAAAAAAAAAAAAAAAGAACGTACAAAGAAATTGGTGAGCATGCAGTGGGAAATAAGCAAACACAGGCTGCATAAAACAGTAATAATGTCTGATGGTAAGATTAAATAAATTAGAGCAACCTTCTTTAAACTGAGAAACTTGAAAGGATACTCTCAGGAAGTACATGTGCATGTAAGTTTTTTCAAGAGTCAACTTTTCTCTCTATATTTTTCCGCTTACAGAAGACACACTTCTTAGACATCTCAGGTAAATATGGCATACTGTTCGTGGCCATAAAGACAGCCTGGGTTGCTGGACGTGGTGGTGCATGCCTGTAATCCCAGTTCTCAGGAGGCTGAGGCAGGAGGATGGCTGTGACTTTGAGGCCAGCCTGGTCTACAAAGTGAGTTCAGCCGGGCGTGGTGGCACACGCCTTTAATCCCAGCACTCGGGAGGCTGAGGTAGGAGGAGCGTTGTGAGTTCCAGGCCAGCTTGGGCTACAACGCGAGCGCAAGGCTGGCCTGAGCTATATAGTGCGACCCTGCCTCAAAAAACTAGGGCTGGGAGTTTGGCTCAGCAGCTTAAGTGCCTGTCTGGCAGGCGCAAGGTTGTGAGTTCGATCCCCGGTGCCGCAAAAAAACAAAAAACAAAGTTCAAGGCCAGCCTGAACTGTGTAGTGAAACCCTGTGTCAGAAAGAAAGAAAGAAAGAAAGAAAAGCAAATCCTGGGTTGCCAAATAATGGGACACTGTAAGCAGCTTTGTTTCTCAGGCCCTAGGGCTGGAGTCGGGCACAGTGGTAGGGACTTGCCTACACCCTGGAAGCCCTGGGTTTAATGCCCAGCACACACAAAAGAGACACCTCACCTGTTTCATAGCATTACTGTCCGATAGCATAGCAATCCTGAGAGAGAACTCTGAAAGTAAAGTGAAGAGAACTTTAGGAAGACATACTAAATACTGACACTAGCAGTATTTTATTTCACCCAAGCAGCAACTCCGTGGCATAGCTTCATCAGTCTTAAAATTGAGAGGAAAGATTGTTTTTCTTTTTTTGAGAAGCACATATAAAATGAAGGCTTTTTCTAACAGGCAGTAACTATTTTGACTGCTTGTTTTGTCAATGAAGACTTTCCTTTTGGTTTATATGGTAGACATTACCCATATTTAGAATTATCCTGAATCTGCAGCTACAAAGTTCTGGCAAAAAGTATATTTAAAGCAAAAGATTTTTTAAAAAATAAAATATATACTGTACTGCTGGGAGTTTGGCTCAGTGGCTTAAGTGCCTGCCTGGCACATACGAGGTGGTGAGTTTGATCCCCGGTACCACACACACACACCACACACACACACACATACATACACTGTACAAATGTTGGAAAGGACATGAAATTGAAACCCGTTGTACATTGCTAGTGGAAATTTAATGGTAACAGCTGCTATGGAGAACAGTTCCAGTTCCTCCAAAAAAAATTAAACTTTAGAATTACCATTTGATCTAGCAGTCTCATTTTTTTTTTTAAGAGAAAAAAAACACATATAAGAAAGACAAAAAAACAGGGTGTAGCCAGGCATGGTGGCGCACGCCTTTAATCCCAGCACTTGGGAGGCAGAGGTAGGAGGAGCTTTGTGAGTTCAAGGCCGACTTGGGCTACAACGCGAGCGCAAGGCCAGCCTGAGCTACATAGTGTGGCCCTGCCTCAAAAACACTAGGGCTGGGAGTTTGGCTCAGCACCTTAAGTGCCTGTCTGGCAGGCGCGAGGTTGTGAGTTTGATCCCCAGTGCTGCAAAAAAAAAAAAAAAAGACAAAAAGCAAAAGAGACAAACAACAACAACAGCAAATCCACAACAGTAACATTATAGGTTTACAAAACAAGATGATTGGAACTTGACAATGGTTGCAATATTGTGTATCGTTACCTTCAACACAGGTTATTTACATTAACAGATATAGACAAGTAAAATTGATCTAATCATATGAGTATTAACCGATCTTTCTCAATAACTAATACATTCAGCAGTATAGACATTTTAGTTATCTTACATATATGTATATACAGATTTATGTCTTTTTCCTTTCCTCTTCTTTCTTCCTTTTCCCTTTCCCAATTACTTCTGCTCTTTGAGCAGTTTCTTACCATTACACAGTATTTATTATAGATTTTGGATCATATATACTGTTTCAGTTTCTTACACTAGGGAGACAATACGGTATTTACACATGGGAGTTTGACTTATCTCACTTATGAGTATGGTCTCAAGTCGTGTCCATTTGCTTATAAAAGTCTCAATGCAATCTTTCTTGATAGCTGAGTAGTACTCCATTGTATAATACCACATCTTTTTTATCCATTCCTTGATTGATGGGCACTGGGGTTGTTTCCAAGATCTGGCTATTACAAATTGGGTTGCTATAAACATGGGTGCACAAATATCACTGTGGTATGATGTTTTCAATTTTTCTGGGAAAATGCCCAGAAGCGGGATAGCTGAGTCAAATGGGATCTCTAATCCTGGCTTCTTAGCAGTCCCATTTCTGAATGTGTACATGAAAGAGTTGGAACAGGGACTCAAACATAATTCTACACCAATGCCCACAGCATTCACAACAGTCAAATGGTGAAAACAACCCAAATGTCCATCAAGGAATAAATAATGTGACAGATGTATACAACAGAATATTCAGACTTTAAAAGGAAATTCTCATAAATGATATGAATGAACTTTGTAGACCTACTAAGTGAAATAAGACAGACATAAAAGAACAAGTGTATTCTACATATATGAGGTACTTAGAAGAGTCAGATTCATAGACACAAAATAGAATGATGGTTACCAGGGGCTGGGGGAGTTAAGGAGTAACTATTTAATGAGTTGAGGATTTCAGTTTCAGATGATGAAAAGTTCTGGATTTAATGGTCGTGATGATTGCAGACCAGTGTGAATGTGGTTAATGCCACAGAACTGTATGTTTAAATTTTATGTACATTTTACCATTTCTGTGTGTGTAGATATACATAGTACTGTCCCAGGAATTAGAAGGTGTTTAACCATTAAGTAATCCATTTTCAGTCTAAGTAAGAGAACCATTTTAAGGAATATATACAATCAGTTGACTGTAAATAACAGTAGTTTATTTCTACATCTCAAGTATATTCCATTGATCCATATGTTTGTATTTGTGCCTTAACAAAATTGTCTTGATTACTATAGTTTTGTATTAAGTATTTCATTTTGTTTTGTTTTGTTTTAGACAAGATCTCACCAGTAATTCAGTGTTGTTTTTTGCAGTGTTGGGGATTGAACCCAGTGCCTTTGCACTGAGCTACATCCCCAGCCCTTTCTTACCTTTTATTTTGAGACAAGGTCTTGTTAAATGGCTAAATTACCCAGTGTGTGCTTAAACTTGCAGTCTTCTTGCTTCAGTCTCCCAGAGTGCTTGGATTATGGGCATGTGCCAAGACAGCCGGCCTTTGTACTTAAGTTCTGAAATCAGGAAGTGTAAATTATCCAACTTTGTTCTTTTTCCAAGATGATTTTGGCTACTCTGGATCCCTGCAATTCCGTATGAATTTTAGGTTGGCAATTTCTACAAAAAGGCTAGCCAAAGTTTGTTAAGGATTGCATTAAATCTGTTTGTGCAATATTGCCATCTAAACAATATTAAGTTCTGATCAATGGGCAGGACTCAGTTTCTTTAGAATTTTATTCAACAATCTTTTGCGGTTTTGGGTATATAAGTCTTGCACTTCCTTTGTTAAATTTATTCCTGTTTTATTCTCTTTGTGTGCAATCTATTTTTGAAACAAGTCTTACCAAGTCACTAACTTGCCCAAGCTTGGCTCAAACTGTCAGTCCTTCATACCGAGCTGATGGGAGGGTTCTTAGTTTCACTTCTAGATTGTTTATTACTAACATGTTAAAAAATTGATTTTTTTCTGTTGTTTTCTTTTTTGTTTGTTTCTCTAAAACACTGATTTTATATATCAACATTTATCCTGCAACCTGGTTGAAGTCCCTTGTTTTTTTAAATATATGTATCTAGAATTTTAAAATAGTTTAAAGTCCTCTAAACAACATAAAAACTTTATATATATATAAAGTTTTCCTGTTCTTCCTGCGGAGAATAAGAAGAAATAATAAAAAGTTAAAACACTGATGATGCCATTTAATAGTGAAACTATTGTTTTTCACTGCCAGGGATCAAACTCAGAGCCTCACAACAGTAAGCAAGTGCTCTGCCATTGAGCTGCATCTCCAGCCCATTCACTCGTTTAAGAGTCAGGCTTAGGGCCGGCGCTATAGCTCAGCGGCACAGCATCTGCCTGGCAAGCACGAGGTCCTGAGTTCGATCCTTGGTACCAAAAAAAAAAAAAGAATTAGGCTTGTTAGGCTTACCTATCTCTATTCTGCCTATTGAAAAATAGAAATAATAAGATCAGACCACTAAACACTGCACTTAGATTCACCAATTTTAAACAACTTGCTATATTTGCTTTACTGTACAAATATGCTTTATTTCTACTCAAATATTATGAAAACTCTCAAGCTGTCCTCTAACATGGGTGCAAGCCAGGTATAGTAGCACATACTTGTAATCCCAGTATTTCGGAGACTGAGGCAGAATTGTGAGTTTGAAGCCAGCCTGGACTACATAGCAAGACCCTGTCTCCAAAAACAAAAAGATAAATTGAAAAATAAGGGCATTGTACTGCATAACTAAAATTTCAGTATCATGTTAAATATCTATGAAATTTTAACAATTGTTATATTACATGATACACCCTATATATTGCCATTTCTCCAATTGTCTCCCAAATATCATTCATAGTTGTCTTCTGCAGAATTCAAGATCCAATCAAGGATCATACCCTGTATTTGGGTGTCTTTTCTGTTACCCTTTAATGCAACAGACTCCCTCTGCTTTTTCTCCTTTCATGATGTTACCATTTTTGAAGGTGAAAACTCAGTTGCTGTGTCGAAAATCCCACAGATATTTGTATTTGCCTCTTTCCTCATGTTTAGATTCAGGTTAAACACTGTTGGAAAAACTGTCACAGAGATATGGTACACTTCCCATTCCATCCAATCAAGAGACATAAATTTTAGGGCTGGGAGTTTGGCTCAGTGGTTTAAGCGCCTGTCTGCCAGGCGCGAGGTTGTGAGTTCAATCCCTGGTGCCGCAAAAAAAAAAAAAAAAAGACATAAATGTTACCTTGTCTCACTTTTGTTGACAGAAACTCTTACTTGGTGTATAAAACAATACACCAAATTATTTGGTATATTAATACTCCTCTTAAGTAATAATACTGCTATTATTACTTCCCTTTGTAATAACTAATCTGTAGAGAAATATTTTGAGATCACATTTTATTCAACAAGTAGCATCTACTGATTATCTTTGCTCTGATTCTTTGCTAGTGGTTGGGCAATGATGAGTTCCTAGTCCTATTATTCCTTCTACCACAGTTTTTTCTTTTAGACCCCATGGATTCCACCACATAATGAAAGGAATAGGATTCAACAAACTGAGTATGTGAACATACTTTCCATGAAGGTTCCTAACTGCCCTCACAGGGAGCTATGGCAAAGCCAGCTCCTGAAGCAATGAAGTGTCTGCCTCTTCCCGGGTACACAGCTAGTCTGAATTCCCAAGCCCTCTGCTCGTAGGATGTGGGCTCCTGGCTAAATCATTCGCAGTGGAATGTGACTTAAGGGGTGTTTACCCCTTCCAGGCCCCAAGGTGACAGGCGCATCCCTCCATGCTTATTTTCCCTTTCTGGCCACAATCAATGACCACAAAGATAACCATGCCTTAGATCAACTGACAATAAACTGACCACCACAGGTGGAAACGGGCTCACTGCCTATTTAGGTAAGTAAAATTGCATTTCATACAGCCACATTCACTCACTGGCACATTGTCAGTAGCTGCTTTCATGATAACAAATGGCTGATTGACTAGCTGGGGCAGACTAGTCTGCCGAACTTAAAATATTTATCTTCTGGCCATTTACAGAAAAAGTTTGCTAGCCTTTTTTTTTAAGTCTACAGTAGGTTTTCCACAGATAAGAAATAGTAACTTTTACATTAGATGGACTTCTTTGCTTACGCCATTGAAAGTATTTGAGACACATGTATTTTGGAAAAACCTTGAGCCAATACCTTAGCGCTCTCCCCTTCTCACCTGCCAAACTCCTGAAAACACGTAACCTGGGATGCAGATGCCAGTGTCTCCCAGCCTTCCTCCACCGCTCCGCCTTGCACACTGGAGAACGGTGACTCTTCTGTGACACTACTGTCAGCTCCTGCTGTCCGCCTGTCATCCAGGTAGTAGACCTGTTGACTTCTTTCTACACCCCATAAACTGACCCTCCTTCCCAAGTCGCAGGTACCTCCACTCTTTCCTAAAAAGCAGGGCTAGAACTAGATCAATTGAGGTAGGCATTCACATCAAAAACAGAATTTAAGTGGGCACTAAAAAGTAACCAAGGCAACTATTTTAATGCAACTTTATGAATCTAATTCAGTACCAAAAGAGCTATGGACAAAATGCCCAAATTTTAAAGGCTTATCTTTATGAATGGATTCCCTCCTCTGCCCCTCTGCCCATGTTCATGGACTCGTTGACATGAAAGGGTGACCACACAGGAGAGCCCAAGCCAGGAGGTCAGTACCTCAGTGACTCCCACAGACCTGAAGAGAGAGTTCTGGGTCCCCACAGCCTCCTTGCTGAGCCTCCCACACTGACAGACCCTTAACTGTGCAGAGTGAACACCTAATTTTGTGTGTGTGTGTATTACAGATTTTTACTTATATTTTCAAATTATTACATTCAACATGATTTCCTTTGTGTTGTCATTTAAATATAAACCCTGCTATAACTCCATAAGATAGGCAGCATGCTAAATAGTTAAATGTTCCCAGCCCCCAAAACACATTATTCAGTCAAGTATTACATTGTTCTTAGATGTACGTCATGTGCTTTATTTTTTCATTATTTATTTTTGGACAGCTTTTCTAGATGAAGTATTTCTAATTCTTTGGTACTATATATAGTAACTAACAAAAATGAAAGTGGCTAGAAGAGCCAGAAAACATTCTCGAACCATCAAATGGAAGAATATAGCCAATTCCTAGTATTTCCATAACACCATTTAGTTCTACTTTGCTAAATGTGTTTATAATGGATAGGACATCAATTCCTTCCCTTTTTTCAAAAAAAAAAATCTACTAAACCACAGCACCTATGGCCCTTATATACTGATATGTATTTAAGGCTTTAAACATTTCTTCTGAAATTTATTTTACAAGTACACTGCTGGTCTAGAGTAAGGTTTAAGTTCTACATATACTGGGTGTAAAGTCATATTAGGTGGACTCCAAGAGGTCCAGGATAACTGGCTCTGTCAGTGGAAACAACTCACAGCAAAGTAGACAACAACACTCAAATCGACATCTTGGGATTTCAGATTTTCAAGAGGCGACTGATTGATCAGTAGGCTCTGGTTCCTGTCCCCAAGGCCCTCCACGCGCTCCTCCCTCTCCCTGCCTGGATGTGCTCACGGGGGTCCCGGAGAGGCGCCTCCCTGTTAGTTCCCTTCTCTGTGACGGAGCTGCACGGTTTTGTGTCCCCTCCCTCACTGGACTGTAAGGTCCTCAAGAGAAAGTCCCTTACCACTCACTGACCTCATCATCCTCAACTAGTAGTAAGCATGTATTAACTACAGTGACACTCATCATCCTCAACTAGTAGTAAGCATGTGTTAAGTACAGTGACACTCGTTAAACAGCTCCAAGCCTGAAGTTTCCACTACTCCAATAGTGAAATTCAAAAATAATCTGCTTGGTGCTGGCAACTTTGCTCGATAGTCACACCAAAAGTCTAACTTGAAACAAATTGTAGGGGCCAAGAGTGAGTCACGCGCCACTCTTGCCCAGACAACATGCAGTGCTTGTGCTGGTGCCTTAAAGCATCTGTCATTGTGCTTTTTTTTTTCACTTTATTTGCATTAAATACTATAACCATGGCACCAAAGAAAGTTAGTGACACCAGCTAAGAGCAAAACTGTGAGAACCATCATACAGATAAATCACTGTAAAAATTTTAATGTCCTGAAAAAATGAATTCATAAGTGCAATTTTTGGACCTCAGAACCGATTATTTGGTTTTCCATTATTTCGTATGGGAAAAATATGTTCACTTAAACTTTTCAG
The DNA here is from genome assembly GCA_004363535.1 of Dasyprocta punctata. Classification (NCBI taxonomy): domain Eukaryota; kingdom Metazoa; phylum Chordata; class Mammalia; order Rodentia; family Dasyproctidae; genus Dasyprocta; species Dasyprocta punctata. The sequence continues at coordinate 132,320 of RJWM01001118.1, forward strand.
TGCTTCAATGCAATTTTGGAACCAAGTGAGTTCAATGACCAACATATTATCACTATTTTTATCAAGTGAATTGTTCCCTTTAGTTTGGGATACAGAGGCTTACATGGGGACAGGGTTGCACAAAGGAGCCAACCAGCTAGAAGGGACTCTGGCCACCTAGCAAGGAGCTGAGGAAGAAGACAGCAGTGAAGAATCCTCCCTCGGTAACTATCACTTGGCTCCTCCCAGGAGAGGCCAGGCACAAAGGTGGGTTGGCTTCTCTTGCAGGTCATTCAAAAGAGACAAATTCCTGGCTTTTCATGGCAATCTCTGTTTCTATGTCTTGGGCTTCACTGATCTTCCACTGCTCCGCTACATCATGTGCTAATGGGTCATCTGGATTAGGGGCACTTAACAAAGCCTGGATCGATAGCAGAACTGTGTGGATCTGCAGTGCTGGTGACCATTTATCTTTCAAAATATCTAAACATATTTTTCCCAACTTGTCCACATTAGGATGATAAATTTTGGCCATGAGACATACTTTGGTGCTGCCATTGGGTATTCTTCTGGCAGAAATAGTCCAAGTTTAAAAGTCCCTCCTTCAAAGGGGGAATCCTGGGGACCAGGGCGGCTTCCCTCCAACCTGGCCCCCTCCCCGTGCTACCGCCCCAACCCCAGCTGGGGGTGGCAGAAATTGTTTGGTTTTGAGGTGTGCAGGCATCTGTGGACCAGAGCCACAGTAGCTTTCCAGATCTTACCACCTTACACAGTACCAGAACTTCTTCAGGTCTGACCTGTGCACATCATCATGCCCTCCTGGATGGTCGGCTGTGACGGAAGAGTAGATTTCCCACTTAGTTCATGCACCGATTATTCCAGCTTTGTGTTGGTAAAATCAAAATGCATAAGACACAGGCTTTGTTTTCAAGGAAACTCAAGTCTAGTGGAAAATGTGTCCAGAGACATGCTCAGAGTGGAACAGGACAAACTTTTAGAGACAGTGCCACAGAGGCTTACATGGGGAAACGTCAACAAGTAGAGGCAACTGGGGGGTGGTCTTCATCGGGGCCTTACAGTAGACAAGGATGGGGACAGTGCGGCAGGGGTGGGGTAAATGCATTTTAAGAACAAAGTGAAGCAAAAGCACAGAGAAAAGACCTTTATGCAGTTGTTCCTTTTGCACCACCATGAAGGCCACTGTTGGGGCTAGTGGTATTGTCTCAACACTAATTTGCAAAAAGGTTCTTATAAAGAGAGGGAAGTTCAGATGGATTTTTTTGTTGTTGTTTTGGTTTTTGTTTTCATTTTATTTCTTCACTACTGAGATTGAACCCTTTGAGCAGGGCGTGGTACACATGTTTGTAATCCCAACACTCAGGAGGCTAAGGCAGGAAGGTGGATGCAAGTTCAAGGCCAGCTGAGCTACACAGTGAGACCCTGTCTCAAAAAAAAACAACAAAAAAAAAGTTGACCCCTTTGCACGGAGCTACATTCCCACCACTACCTTTTCTTTTTCGAGGCAGGGTCTTGGTAAATCACTAAGTTGCCCAGGCTGGACTCAAACTTCCAGTCCTCTGCTAAGTCACTTTCACTGAACTCATGCTTTGGGCAATGGATTAGTGGTGGCCTCTTCCACTTACCTGAAGATCATCTGACATCAAATTAAGAACCCTCGGGCCAGCCATGGCAACTATACCTGTAATCCCACCACTCGGCAGGCTGCAACAGAAGGATAGCAAGTTTAAGGTCAGCCTGGACAACTTAGGGAGACTGTCTCAAAGGAAAAAAAAAAGAAAAAGAAAAACCTTAGTTCTCCTGCTAAAGGAATTTCACACTGAAGAGAGCAGCTGGAGATTTTTTTTTTTTTTTTTTTTAATGGATGTGCCATCCAGGTGTGAGGCCTTGAGAACTTTTACAGATTACAGACCTGGCTGGGGTTTAGCTGCGGCACACTGACAGCTGTGCACTTACCCAGCTAGCTCCCTCCCCCAGCTAAAAGCTATAATCAAGAAGGCATCCATGGCTCTGGAATCTGTTCTCCACTATACTGAAAGGTGCCACCATGTCCTTAAAGCCAGCGTGTGCTGGGGCGGAGGGTTGTTGCCAGACCCTTTGCAGCACAGAGGGTTCCGGGCTGCCCAGGCCTCTCCTAGGCCTTGGAGCCTGAGCTGGAGGGGCCTGCAGACCTTGTTAGAGTGGGTGCCACCCTGTCCCAAGGATAGAAGACCTGAACCAAACACCACGCAGACCTTTGTAAGCCTGGTGGCAAGGACACTGGACTTCTGCTCTGCCTCTACTCACTTTGTGAGCTGGGACAAATACCTCTCTGAGCCTCAGTCTCTTCGTGAGGTGTTGAACCCTGGATTATCTGGAACGGGCGTCCTGGCTCTTCAAATTCTTTTTCAAGTGAGTAGTTTGGAAAAGGAGAAAGGTCAGGATGGCAGACAGAAAGGAGCAACTTGCCTTGAAAGCCTTAAATCATGAACCACGCATTCCTTCCCCAGGTGACCTAAGGTTCCTCAGGCACTCTTCCCCCGCCCCCACAAAAAAAAGCAGCAACCGGTTCTGAGTTCTCCCTGCCACAGCCTCTGTAGAGGGGAAGTAGTTCTTTCCCCTGGGCACAATCCCCTGTGGAGCAGGAGGAGCAGCACTGAACAACTCCTCACACTGGCTGCCAGCTCGGGTCCTGGTCAGAACTGTGTTTTCAGGTGCTCAGCCACTCATGCTGTTCACCTTTTGCCCCCAGCCTGGAGGGAACCTCTGGTCCCTCTGCTGCTATGTCTCCTTCCGCCTGTTGACTTCTCCCCTGATAAACACCCCTTCCTCCCCCACACTGGGGCATCAGCTGTCGCCTCTGCAGAAAATGGCACCTGGCTCTCCCCAGGACTCAGCTTCCCTACAGCCCACTCTGGAGCAAGCTATTCATCTTCTCACCCTTTGAAGCCAGGCCCAGCAGCCTCCTGGCTCACCAAGGCCATGTCCACACTTTCTCCTTCACACCCTGAGGCCAAGGCACATCTCAGCCCCCCCCACACCTTCCTCCTGATCATTCCCCTTATAAGCAGGCCTTCTTACCCAACTGCCACTGGCACCCTTGGTAGCTACGGGTTCTCTGTCTCTTGATCCCATCTCCAAAGACCTTCCCCTTCATTGCATCTTAGCCATGCCCTCCTCAGAGCAAAACCGCGTCCGAATACCAGGAATGCAGACACCATACCCTCATCCTAATCTCCCAGGCTCCTGACCCAGTGATATCACTATGTCCCCGTGCTTCCTTGGTAAGGGCCTCAACTCTGCTCACTTCTCCACTTTCTCCCAGTTGTCCCTTCTGGCCTGGTATCAGTCTCCCCATCCAGCTCAAATTGCATGCTCCATCACTTCAGCCACTCTGATGTTCAGCTCCTCAGTCACCTTGGCCCTCCTGAACGCCATTTGGGATGAATCCACCTTTTCCTGAGCGGATCCCACACCAGAGAAAAGTGCAGCCTCGAGATGGGGCTTCCAGATCAAGCCTCTCCCTCCTCACTGCTAACAATCTTGTCCTAATACCACACAGCCTGCCTGACCTAAACCAAAATCCCTCCCTTCCCGCCACCTCCTAGAGGCCTTCAGACACATTTCCTGCTCCCTTCCTTCAAACACCCTCCTGACTAGATATCTGAACTTCCTGTTTCCATTCCCTCTCAATTTTTTTCTTTTTTTTTTTTTTTTTTTTTTTTTGAGACAGGGTCTCACCGTGTCGTTCAGGCTGGCCTTGAGTTCACTATGTAGCTCAGGCTGGGCTTGAACACACAGTGATTCTCCTGTCTCAGCCTCCAGAGTGCCAGGATGACAGACATGCACCACCACACCGGGCTCCATTCACCTTCTTACTCTACTGCTATCAGGCTCCTGCCCCACAGCCGCTCTCAAGAGAACCAATAGTGGGCACTACCCATATTGCCCTAACACAGTTACCCTAACCCTCCTTCTGGTGACATCACTCTCCTCCCATGACCCCTGGGGTTGGAGCGCCTCTAGGTCTCTTCCAGACCCTCTGCTCTCAGAATTTCAACTCCCCTCAAATGCTAATGTCTCCCAAATCTAGTCCAGCAGGTTCATCCAACTGCTTATTAGGCCATTCCACTCAGGTGCTACAGAGACAGCTAAGTATCAAGGCCAAGGATATAGCTCAGTGGCACAGCACCTGCCTGGCAAGCACGAGGTCATGAGTTTGATTCCCAGTACCAACAAGAAAAAAGAAAAAGCCGGGCGTGGTGGTGCACACCTTTAATCCCAGCACTCGGGAGGCTGAGATAGGTGGAGTGTTGTGAGTTCGAGGCTGGCCTGGGCTACAACGCGAGCGCAAGGCCGGCCTGAGCTACGTAGTGCGACCCTGCCTCAGAAAAACCAGGGCCGGGAGTTTGGCTCAGTGGTTTAAACGCCTGTCTGACAGGTGTGAGGCTGTGAGTTTGACCCCCGGTGCCACAAAAAAACAAACAAACAAACAAACAAAAAACCCTGTATTACCTTCCCTTGAACTTGTTCTTAATGGGACCAACCCATCTCCCAAGCCGACCTTGACTCAGAATATCTAAGACTGGTATTTGCTGAATGAGATATGAATCTCTGCTTCTCTCTCATTCTCAGCCCATCAAGTCCTATCAATTCTACTTCCTACCATATTCCCCCAGTTGGTCACCTTTGCTTGTTGTAATGGTAGATACATTATGTCAACTTGAGAAGTTTAGAAGTTTAATGAAGCGACTCAGCAGGGAAGCAGTGTCCTCACTTTGTAAATATCCTCAGCCTGTGCAAAAGGAGGGCACAGAGATTGTGTGAGTGCTACACCCACCCTAGGGGGTGGAAGCATGCTTACAGCATAAGGGAGGAAAAGATGCTTGCTCTTTCCCCTCTTGCTGTTGCTGCTTCTGCTGTCTTCTGCCGCAGTGAAATTGTGCCCCTGTGCCATGCCACACTGCCTTGGAGCCTGCTGAGCATGGACTAAAACCTTCATAAACTGGCAGTTAAATAAACCATTCCTTCCTTAATTTTGGATGTCGGGTATTTTGTCTCAGCAACGAGAGAAAAGTAACTAAGACACTTGTCTTGAGGCTGCTTAGTTTTGCATCTTTCACAAGGCCTCCTGGAGCCCTCAACTCCCACCCAACTTGGATTTCGCTGACAGGGTGCATCATGAAAAGACCGGCCTGCCGGCCTCCGACAAACTCACGACGTAGGGAGCGCCAGCTCCATATGCCCAATTGCCCCGCACACAACAGTGCTGGTAAATGCAACAGAAGCAAATAGGTGAAAGGTGCCACCAGTGAAAGGAACTGCGTGACCAGCCCAGTACACCACCCAATCCGCGCCAAGAGGTCCGCCCCACATCTCCAGGCAACCAGATCTCCGCGCAGCACACCCCACTCACGCGGCGCTCCCAACAGCCAATGGGAAGTTTGCAGAACACGTTCGCTTCAGGGCTGCACCGAGAGGAGCCAATGAGCGTGCTCTGAAAGGAGTCCGCCGGTGTCCTGTCGCTTCCTCTGCTTCTCCAGCCAATGGGAGCGGCCTGCGTGATGTCTAGGGGGCGGGACAGCAGGGCGAAGTCCTGCTGGGCGAGCGCGTGAGCTTACGGGTTTTTCTCAAGTCTGAGGGCTTGGTGGGCTTGCTCTCGGTTCTTCTCTGCCCCGCGACCTCATCATGGGGGCTGTGGGCGCCAGGCGTTTCGTGGAGTACCTGCTCGGCTTCTATTTCCTCTCCCACATCCCCATCACCCTGTTCCTGGACCTGCAGGGGTTGCTGCCGCGCGAACTCTTCCCCGACCAGGTGAGGAGCGACCGGTGGGTAACGGTCGCCGCGGACCGCCAAGTTTGAAGCCCCGCAGCGCGCGGCCCTGGCGCTCCTTGTCCCCTGGGCCTCCGACGCCACTTCGCCCGCCAGATTCCAGTTCTGTCCCCTTCTCCCTCCCGCCTTCCTGGCTCCGCGCGCTCCTTACCTCTATTTTGAACTCGGCGTCTTCCATCTGTCCCACCAGCTTCTCCCAGAGGACTAGCGCTTTGCTCCCCGCGCTCCGCCCGGCAGTGGGGATTAAACCCAGGCCCTTCGGGCCGACCACATCCCTAGCCTCTTTTTATCTTGTATTTATTTTTGAGATAGGGTCTCGCTAAGCTGTGCAGGCCGGGCTCGAATTTGAGATCTTTGTGCCTCAGCCCGACTGCTTTGTTCTCTTTAAAATCATTTTTTAAAGTTTTTTTTTTTAATTTTAAAAAAGCAAAACAAAAAAGGATAGAAATGATACAGAATTTAAAAAGATGGTAGGGAATTAATGTTTGAGGCGCCCACGGTCGCGCCTCTGGTTAGTTTTCAGTGGTTGAAAGAAGTACCCTAGATGAATCAGTGACTATCATCACATGTTGGATTCTTTCTGATGTTTTTTTGAAAGGACTTTAAAATCCCAGTCCCCACAATGAAAAAAATCTGAGTAGAATTAGGCCATTTTCAAGGTTTAGTGTCTGGGACTACCGGAGGGCACCACCATGTCTTGGGCGCATGAGTCATGGATTAGCACTCCTTCAACTGCTGGATCCAGCGATTTCAGCTCAGGAGTAAATTAATGACGTCTTTTCACATCGACCCTTTTAATTGGGTTCGGGTAAGAATGATCACCTAACAGTGAAATGCCCCATTTCCTGCCTATTGTAGATCATTCTTTGCCCCAAACTTGTGGGTTTGTTTTGTTTTTGATACATGGTCTAACAGTGTAAGTTGAGCCTGACCTTGAACTCATTAGCAGAGGCTGACCTCTGCGATGCTCCTGCCTCCTGAGTGCTGGGATTACAGCATATGGCACCACACCTGGCTGCCTCAAACTTTAATGCTAAATATATATACGCATACGCACAAAGCTGGGTATGATGGTGCACCCCTGTAATGGCAGCACTTGGGAGCCAACGCAGGAGAATTACTGCGAGTTCAAGGCCAGCCTGGTGCACATAGTTCAAGGCCAGTCTGAACGACATAGTGAGTCTAAAAAAAACAAGCTGCACTAGCTATTAGTTGCTCTGAAGAAAGGAAAACCTGCTTACTCTCTGTGGTTTTCAAACCCCCTGTAATCTATTTACAATCTCTTTAATACTTGGTAATTAACATATTGCTCCATGTAGCCATTCCAGACTTGACAGCTGTTTGCTTCTTTATCCTTTCTGACTGCCATTCTCCCTGCTTGCTCACCACTCAAAAATATAGCTAATACCAGGCCTGGTGGTGCACACCTGTAATTCCAGCACTGGAAGACTAAGACAAGACTGCCAGGAATTTGAGGGCAATCTGGGCTACATACTAGGACCCTGTCTCAAAAACAAACAAAAGCCAGCTAAAATGTGCCAGCATCCTAAAGACCTTATTTAAATGTATATATTTTGTTGGTAAAAATTTCTTTTGAGGCTGGGAGTATAGCTCAGTGGCAGACTATATGCCTGACATGTGCAAGGCCCTGGGTTTGATCCCCAGAACCAAAATAATAATAATAATAATAACAATAATCAGCTTTTTTTTTTTTTTTTTAAACATACTAGCAAAGGGGTAGGACCAGTGCAGGTAGGATCTGGCCAGAAGCCAGATGTGAGATGCTGCTGCTGACCAAAGGTATTAGCAGGGCCGGCCCATCCTGGCCTGGGAGGCCTATAGTCCTATTCACTCTTACTGCTTTGGGTGGAATGACAGGTCTGTTGCTTCTCTAATAGGGAAAATAAAAACTTCTGGTCTCAGCTTCTCTTCAGAAAATACCGAAATTTATCATCTGCTTTCCCTCCAAAAACAGAAGGAATTTTTCCTAGAACCAAAAAAGCATTATGAGAAGTCAGATAATGGCTTGGCTGAAATTTGCAAATTAAACTTTTTTCTTGGTTTGAATCAAATCACTTGGAAAAAGCTCTTACTGTGAAACAGTAAAAGAATTTAGTTGAGACAAAGCCTGGGAGGAAGATGGGAAACATAATTTGCAGCTGGATAAATTGCTCCTGTTCAAGGAAAAACAGGTGAACAGGTGAGCATCTGGCACTAAAATCAATCTGTCCTCATTTTAAGTTACAGAAATACAGGATCCATGGGAGATCCTACTTAGAAAGCCCTATGTGGTTTGTTTTGTTTTGCTTTTTGTTTTGCGTGTGCTGAGAATCAAACCCAAGGCCTCAGACATACTAAGCAACCAGTACATCCCCAGCCTGGCCAGATGACTTTTTTTTTTTGCGGCACTGGGGATCGAACTCACAGCCTTGCACCTGTCAGACAGGTGCTTAAGCCACTGAGCCAAACTCCCGGCCCTGTTTTTTTACAGGCAGGTTTGCACTATGTAGCCCAAGCCGGCCTCGAACTCACAACAGTTCTCCTACCTCAGCCTCCTGAGTGCGTGTGCCACCACGCCTAGCTTATGGCCAGATGACTTAATGGATAACAATGATGAGTCCTCAAATGTGCATCAGGTTAATAGGATTAAATCTGAGCTACGTATTAATTCAATTAAGTGATCTTATGTGCTAGTCATTGATCTAAGGATGACATATATTAACTCATTGTATCTTACCAAGAGTAAGGACTAGGTGCTGTTGCTGGCTTTACTTTATGGACAGGGAAACAAGCAGGGTGAGAGCAAGCGCTTTTGCCTGGAGCCGGCACTGGGCCAGGCATTGTGCCTCTGGGTCCTGTACTCTTCCCCACCCTCCTGAAGGCCTGGGCCTTCTCTTCCACCCATCCTTTGTCCCGGCCTCATTCCACCATCAAGTGACTTAGGAGAGCCTGGTAATGAGATTAAATTGTGCTAATCTCACCTGCAGCCCTTAGCCATCACAGTGCTGTACAAGTTAACCTTAATTTAGGAGGTGAACAGCTCTCTAAGATTATTTACATGTTGAATAAAAAATGAAGTTCAGGGCCAGGGATATAGCTCAGTGGCATAAGCACCTGCCTGGCAAGCACAAGGTCCTGAGTTTGATTCCCAGTACCACCCCCCGCCAAACAAACAAACAAACAAACAAAAAAAAAATGAAGTTCACATGGTATAGAATGCCTTTTAAGTTTTGTGGTAAAACTTTTTGCGGGGCAGGGGGGTTCAAACAGGCTCTCACTATGCAGTTCAGGCCAGCCTTTAACTATGTAGCCCAGACTGGTGTCAAATTCACAGTGACCCTCCCGTCTCTGTCCTAAGTGTTGGGATCACAGGTGTGCATCATCAGGCCTGGTTTGCAGTAAATCTTTGCAAGCAGGTAGTTTCCTCTAGTTCTTTCTAAAGAGAAAAAAAAAAAGCATTTAGTCTCACTTGCACCTTTTACGTAAGGTGAGGAAGTAGAGCCCCAGAGAAGGGCAGTGACTTACCCTTTATGTATACGTCTTCCTACCGTGTTAATGTCCTAGAAGGGGCTTAGGAGGAAGCAAGAGTGTTGCCATGAATTCAAATTCACATCAAGTACACATCAGAGATACTGATCAAGAAACTGGTTATCTAGCCAGAACCCTCTGAAATTAGTATTATGCTAACAGAATGTTTGTTCCTGGATATTTGCTCAAAGCTCCCTTGTGGCAACAAGGCCTCTGTTTCACAGCAGTGAGCCTTTATCTTCTGATTACAAATTAACAGGAAAACTATTCCTGGACTTACCATTGTAAGATAAATTCCTGAAGTTGCTTTATTCATCATGTCAAGACACTTACTTGGCTTTGAAGGTATGGGTGCTGGAACAGTCATACTCCAAGGCTGTAGGCTCTTATAAAGCACGAAGTGGGCAGTCTCAAACTCTACTGTCTGCTTCCTGTCCATGTAGTCACATCAACTTGTGACCTGCATCCTTTTTACAGGATAGTTACAAGGATGGGGTCCAAGCTAGAGCTGAAACTACTAACTCAAGCCTTGCTATAGTTTGGAACAGTTTGTTCTTCTACAAATAACCTCGTCTCCTTTTAAAAAAAAAAAATTAGATCTCCTTAAAAAAAAAAATTAGAATTAAGGGAACTAAAAATGAGTAATGCTAGGAATGGTGGTGCACACCTGTCATTCCAGTATCCAGGAGGCTGAGGCAGGAGGATCACCATGAGTCTGGGGCCAGCCTGGGCTACTTAACCCAGACTCTGTCTTGAAAAACCAAAACAAAACTTAAAAAGACTAGTGAATAACTTATTTGCAAGTTAGAGTCAAAGTAGCCAACATTTACATCACCACAAGATGTATAGGCAGGGGTGGCTAATTCTGATCAATATAGGTGGTAGGCATGTATGGAAGTACAACTAAAACATCCTGATAAAAGTACAAAATAAATTACATATGCACAGAAGTTAGATTTTCTGTCCCTGTAACCACTTCCTTCCCCTCACCAAAAATAGGAAATTCAATGTATTTCTCTGTCTGAGGGAATATGATTTTTGGAGTTAGTTGTACAATTGCTGTGAAAGGGAAAATGTCAGGATGGTTTTCACGTTTGTCACTGCCTTGCAAAAAATGATGTTGGCAGATACGGCACATCCGTTCATTCAGCAAACGTCAGAATGCCTACTACTAAGTGCCAGATACTCACTGTTGCTCTTGACAGTGGGTCACACTCCTGGATTTGTGTGGAGGACCTGTGAACAAATGCTGGGTAGTGCGAAGAAGGGACTGAAAGAGTTGAAGGAACTTCATACTGAAAGTAACATTTGGATTAGAGCTAGTGAGTTTCTATTCAGTGACATCTGGCTCTATCACAAAAGCCAGCTGGGCTTCGGGGGCAGTGAGAGACTGATCTGGGCGTCTTCAGGAGCTGCTGAGCCTGTCCTAGCCAGGCCGCTGTGATTCACTGTGCTCATTCTCTTTTTTTCAGGTTAGAAATCTGCTGAAGTGGTACTCTGCAGAGTTCAAAGACTACCTGATGGAGGATCGCCCAGTATGGTTTACATCCTTTCTGTTTTGCGAGCTTCTGTTTCAGCTGCCTTTTTTTCCCATTGCAGCATATGCCTTCTTCAAAGGTTGGTAAATGGTGGGAAGACCCCATTTTCACTCAGAAATCAAGTTTCAGAAATCTTTTGGGAAAGTATTTCTGAAGGAAAGGGGAGCAGTCCCTGAAGTTTGCTTGAGGGCACCACAGGACCCAGTAAAGGGACATCAGTGTGGTTCAGGCTAATGCCCTGGTCAGCCAGGCCGCATGGCTGCCTCAGTTGTCTGGAATCTCATACACATGAAACCTGTGGCCACTTAAGAGAAGTTTATTCCTTAGCTCTCCTCCCCTAACACACAGAATTTCTTTTATTATTGGCTTTATTCTCCTGCTTTGTATGATATCATATTGACTTATAAGCAGTAACATCAAGCTAATCCCTAAAAGGTTTAATATCTCATTTTAAAAATTTTAATGCTCACATATATTTAATGTGTTTTTTTTGTTTTTTGAGACAGGGTCTCACTGTGTAGTTCAATCTGGCCTTCACTATATAGCCCAGGCTGGGCTTGAACACACAGGGATCCTCCTTGCCTCAGCCACCCAAGTACTGGGATTACAGACGTGTACCACCACGCCTGGCTATTTAATACGTTTATAAATGCTGCCATATTTCTGTCCTTGGTAACTAAGTTCCTCCAGCTGAAAATACTGATCCCACAGTGGCATCTGTAAGTCACTGGATCCATGCCCATGCCCATGTATGATAACTTCGCAGACAGATGCTGCCACAGAGATTCCCCGCTCCTTATGTTTTAGGCCACACTGGTGGCGGCAGTTTTACTGCCAGATGGTTTTTCTTAGTTATATTCATTCCTCCTTGGTTCTTTGGCAGTAAGCTGGGATCCCAGCTGCCACATAAGTCTGCACACTAGGCAGTAGAAATCCAGTTTTCTGTTTGTTCTGAGTTGCTGTCTGCAGGGGGGTAAAGATGTCCCAGATGATCCCATGAACACAGCCATCTTCTCTCCCTCTACTGCAGGAAGCTGCAGGTGGATCCGCACCCCTGCCATCATCTACTCAGTTCATACCATGACAACTTTAATTCCAATACTCGCCTCCTTTCTATTTGAGGATTTCTCCAAAGCTAGTCGTTTCAAAGGACAAGGACCTCAGACTTTCAATGAACGACTCACCCTCGTAAGCATCTATGCCCCCTACTTACTCATCCCTCTTATACTTCTGCTCTTCATGTTGCGGAACCCTTACTACAGTCATGAGGATAAAAGAAAGAAAAAATGAGGAAGTAACTGCTGGTGAAGGAGGTGCCCATAAGGGCATCTTTCAGACCCAATACAGAAAAACTGTTTTGAACTCATGGCTTCAGTGGCATTTGAAAACACTAGCAGCAGTACTCAAGAGCAAGGTGGTGGCAAGGGTCGGGGATGTGGGCCAGCTTACAAGAATGTGGTACCTGAGATCCACTGCAGGACTAACAAAAGCAGGACCAGACCACAGACTTGGTAACCTTCTATAAAACATGGCCTGCTTGCCGTATTCTGTTATTACAGTGTCAACAGCCATGACTAAGCCCTTGACTGCGATTCTCTATAGATACCACTGATCAACCAAGTGAACAGTGGACTGTTTCAGGCCATCTTAAAAGTAGAAACTATAATAGTCATTAAAAAGTTTTGTTGTTTTTTGTTTTGTTTTGTCTCTACTTCCTAACCCTGGGGAAAAAGTAAAATATGTAAGAGAGGTTGAAGCCTTAAGGGTTAGCCCTAGCATGACTTTCAGTCAGAAACAGGTTAATCTGGCAGGTGTTTTTGTTTTTATCATAAACTAGTCATCTCAAGAGATTTTTTTTTTAATTGTAGTCTTACTCAAAGTCTTAGTCTTCCCTATTTTTAGAGACCACCTGAGATAATACTCCTTACTCTACATCTGGCATCTCAAGCTTGACCTGGAAGTATGCTCCCTACTAGGTAACTTTGCTCTTCTTTGATACAGTCCTGTCATTCCTATCTTGTCAGGGGTGGGCCTGCTGGCCATGACCAGCCCAGTGTACTCAGCGACATACCCACCTGGATACTAGTGCGTGGTGTCCCATTAGGTTTTCCTAAACCAGTATTTGAGGCTGTTCCTCAAAGATGGAAAACAGCAGGTTCCCATCAATTCACTGGTTTACCTTTTGTGCTCAGAAGCCACACTGGTCTGACTGTTGGTACAGTGTCTGCAATCTGTCTGTGTCTGGTCCAAATAAAGGTAGTTGTGGCCACTGCCTGGTCTGTTTTATAGAATAGGGGCTAGGACATCCAGGGTCCTATCAAATGGGGTTAAGCATATTGCAAGGCACTGGGAGAAGAAAGGTAGATGAAACCATTTGAAAACAATAATTTATTGCTTTTCTTTCCAAAGTATTGTTAATTTACAAAAAAGGGCAAAGTTTACAGACTGCTTAGTTCATACTAAGAACGCAAGAGGTGAGGAGCTGCCGTATGTAGCCACTGGCAGGGACTGTGCACTAATGTTTAACACCAGCTCCCCTAGATTGGCATTACTGCCTTCAGGGTCTGTGTTCCTTACACACCGCTCATGATGTACTTAGGTCATCAGTCAAGTCACTGGAATGAGAGAGGTTTTTTGGTTTTGGGGAACTTTTTTTTGCCTTTCTGCTATAAAAATGAAATGTTCAGTTCATTTCTGAAAAATAAATTGGTCAATAAATTCATTTTGTTCTGCTTCTACTTTACACAAAGCTTCATATTCAACTCGATACCTGAAAAACAAAATTGTTGAAGCCCTGAAAAGGATGAAATAAAACACAGACTTAATCCTTCTAGAGAAGAATATAGAGGTTTACATGATTGCAAGAAATGGTGTAAGTTCAGGGTGAAGTTAGTGAAGACAAGAAAGAGAAATAAGAGTTAAAGTCCTTCCCAGGGCCACTCATGAGAAATGTTCAGCCCTGGGAAGGTTGCCTCCTGTCGAGGGCTAGACAGCTGTGGGCCTCTGCTATCTGAACTTTCATGCTTACGGTACTATTAGAAGGTGTTTGATGTTAGCCAATTTTCCTTCCCATCAAATGTAATTTTATTTTTAAAATCTCCAAATCAGGGTACGTGAGATGCTATTCTTCAGAAAATGACAAAGAATAAAGATGAGGTGATCACTCAAAGTAAAGTAGAATTTAAGTGGAGTACACCTGGTTTACATCATGACTTACCTTTCTAGCTGCATTTTCTTTTCTGCTATTAGTGCTTGAAGTTGCTGTTGTTGGGCTTCTCTCTGCTTTGCTATAGATTTGAGCAAGTTCCGAGCACCAATGGCCTAAGAAACACAGTATTGCCAGAGGTCAGGGCTTCACTAACACAGTCACAACAGGGCCACAGTTCATGTCTTGCTGCCAGGCAGCATGAACCACTGGTGGTACATGCATGACTCCCATCGGGCAGCTTTTTATTAATTTTATTAGTAAAAAGATTGATAAAAGTGATCAGATCCATTTGTACCACCACTGGTACAAGCGACCTGATGAGACAGTCACGCGTGTATCACCAGTGGTCCAAACCATTGGGAACATGTTAAACCCACCTATAGCAGGAAGTCCTCAAAGTGGAGAAGGGCCGTTTTAGAGTTATGCCAGTATCCATAGGGGAAAAGAAAGTGCTTCCCCATGGCTTTGGGGCTTAATCAGAAGGATGATTGACCTACTGCTCCCAAAGTGCTTGGTGAGAACTGGCCTGCAACTCAGTCAGGTCCAGTAGAATTTCCAGAGCCATGCTTGCAAGTACTTAGTGGCCTGTTGGGTGGCACCATTCAGCCTTGCGTGCGTCATCAAGACATTTGCACCACGCAAGGCTTCATTTCTCCAGCTGTAAAAGGAGGAGGAAACCACCTATCCACGCTGATGTGAAGATCAAACAAAGTAATGATGACTGGCATATAAGGTCAGCATGTAAATTGGACCAGAAATGGTGAAAATCTTGTTTTGATCAGAGAACCCACAAGCAAATTGACAGAGCAGAGGATGAGAGGCCTAGAAAATGAGGGTCCCAGGCCAAGATAGAAGACATGTTGATTTTACCTTCATCTTCTCGTTTTCTGCTTCTTTTGCCAGTTGGTCAACAAGCTCAATTAGACCACCAACTATTTTCTGAAACTGGCCAATTTCTTTTGGGGAAAGAACAAAAAATAAAATATTTTCTCACCTTTAGCACTCCTTGAAGCAGACATAGCAGAGCTAACTGCCCCTTCTAGTTTATATCAAGAGTTTGGTGCCTTCTGGCTTAAGTTTCTCCTGCTCAGTGTGAACCTAGAGCAGGTAGCCAGGTACCCAGAGCTGGACCCAGGATATTTGGACCCTGAATCACCACCGAGCCAGCCACCTGCTATTACCTCAGGCTCCAGGTGGACCCATTCTCCTGATGGACCCTAAGCCAGCCTCCCTCCCCAGGAGCAACAGGAAGCACAAAACAGAGTTCCCAAAAGGACTGTCTCAGAACATGTGACCTCAAGTAACCATGGACACAACACTAGGTTTCAGTTAGTGGTGGGGGTGGGAACTTTCCACCTGTAACCAGAGTAAAGAGCACCTAGCATTTAAGTGCCAAGTGTTCCACTCAGTGTTTTTTTTTTTTTTTTTTTCCGGCACTGGGGATCGAACTCACAGCCTCACGCCTGCCAGACAGGTGCTTAAGCCACCGAGCCAAACTCCCAGCCCTAGTTTTTTGAGGCAGGGTCGCACTATGTAGCTCAGGCCGGACTTGTGCTTGCGTTGTAGCCCAAGCCGGCCTCGAACTCACAACGCTCCTCCTACCTCAGCCTCCGGAGTGCTGGGATTAAAGGCGTGCGCCACCACGCCCAGCTGTTCCATTCAGATTTTTAATGGCCTTGGTAGGCTGGAACCCCACTTTATTGGAGGAAACTAAGATCTAGCATCTACATAGCAATTACAGAAGATTGGCAGTGGAACCCAAGCAACCTTTCACCAAACTCCACAAACTAGGGAGCCGCAAAAGGCTCAGAATCACTTACTCCAGCTAGATCCATCTCTGTCCACTGACACTGACCTTACCTGTGCCTACACCATGGGCCAGGCAACTTCTTGGAGATTTCTAACCCACAACTTCATTAAGTTTGGTGAGCTGCTTCTAGAGACTTTTATTATCTCTAACTCCAAATAATGGAGAGTCTGCCATGACAGCACTATTTCCACCAAGAAATCAAGTCAGAATACCTAACTGCATTTCCCACTCCTGACCCATGGTTCTGCCCTATGAAGTTTAAGATTTTGAGCAAAAGATAGGAAAAAAATTACACATTGCACATCTAAAAACCCCTCCTATTCCAATGTTGGCTCAATGTGGCATCAGAAGAGAACATGGGAATTCAGAGGTCAGACTCAACCTCCACAGAGTCAGCAGCTCCATTCTAGCAGGGCTGAGCTGCAGGCAGGGACTGGGACAGAGCAGTTGGAAGTGATCGAAGCTGAGTGATAATCGTGTCTCCCCCAAAGATACTCACTGTCCACAAAGTCCTTGCACTCTTCCTTAAGCTCTATGGTCTGCTGCGTAACTTCTGGGTCTAACACTCGCAGCTTATTCAGCTCATCAAAGTGCAACCCAGCTTCACCCAGGATGTCTTTGGCCATAGCTGCAAAGAAACCAGCCCGGACACCCAGTCATTCCCATCACCCAAGGACATGTCTCCAGCCCAGGCCACACTCGCCCCCAGACACCAACGCCCAAACCCCAGAAGTTCCAAGCCCCCTATTTCCCTCTGTCTCCATCTCTCAGCCTCACCTGTTTCCCTTCGAGGTTCCCTACAGAAGTTCTGCTCTGAAGGGGTGACAGTGGCAGTCAGGAGGAGGTGTGTCATAGGAGCAAGGGTCAGGAAAGAGGAAAGTCCAGCTGCTTGACACAGACATCCTTCATTCAACACACATTTCTTGAGTGCCTACTACGAGCCAGGACTGCTAGATGCTGGGGGTACAGAGATGAATGCCACATGGTGCCCGCCCTGTAGGAGCACATAGTTCAGCTGGAGGAAGATAGACATGTAAGCTGAAAAATACACTGTTAAATGCTTTTTCAGAAGTACCACTAAAGAGACAGGAAGAGGACAAAGCAGTTAAGTGAGTGGCACCTGGCCTAAGCTGTGAGCCAAAAGCATATTTATAATTCCCAGTTATGTACCCAAGAGGAGAGAAACAGGCTTGCACTGGAGTAACACAAAAAGCAAATAAATGAAAACTTGGACGAACTAGAGTTAAAAATAGGCCAGATGTGGCAACCCATTCAGGACCCCGCCTGTCTCAGCAGCTATTCCTATTCCTCATTCCCTCATTACTATTCTCTATTCCTTTTTTTTTTTTTTTTTTTTTTTGGCGGCACCAGGGATCAAACTCACAACCTCACACCTGCCAGACAGGTGCTTAAGCTGTTGAGCCAAACTCCCAGTCCTAGTTTTTTTGAGGCAGGGTTGCACTGTGTAGCTCAGGCCAGCCTTGTGCTCACGTTGTAGCCCAAGCCGGCCTCAAACTCACAACGCTCCACCTACCTCAGCCACCCGAGTGCTGGGATTAAAGGCGTGAGCCACCACACCTGGCTACCCTATTCCTTTTCTCCAATAAATTTTCCTTAGAAAAAAAAACTGGCCAGATATGGTAGCATATGCCTGCAATCCCAACAGTTGGGAGGCTGAGGCAGGAGGACCACCATGAGCTCAAGGCCAGCTTGGGCTACATTGTGAGTTCAAGGCCAGTATGAACTACAAAGACCTGTTTCAAAAGACTAGAAAACCAAAACAAACTTAAAAAATGAGCAAAACAAAAAAACTATGGTTAAAGAACAAGTCACAAGAAAGTTACATAAGTAAGAATATTACCTAAAATATATGCCAAAATATACTACACAGTTGCCTGAATTAGGAATGAAAGCTGGGTCTCTATCAGGAAACACAAAAAGGCATGAAGTACCAACAAGAACATATCAAGTAAGGAGGCCAAGTAAGGGCATGCCTAGCAGAGAAAACAGCATAGACAGGGGCCCCATGTCACTGAAACGGTTTATCCTGCCTAAAGAATGGAAGGAAAAAGAATGGTGCTAGAAAAGTGGGCTGCGGCCAGATCAAGGACTCTCTGTGTGCCAAACTAAGGGGTACGGATTTTTATCTGTAGGCAACAGAGAACCAACAAAGATGTCTTGTGCCTCCCCATGTCTTTGGACCCTTCATTCCTGGTCCAAAGGATTCCTCAATTCTGGAAGAAACACTGAAAAGCCACCCGCATTCTGGCTTAGACACACACACACACACACACACACACACACACACACACACACACAGCAGCAGCAGCAGCAGCAGCAGCAGCAGCAATGCTAGTTAGGTCTAGCCATTGGCTACTAGACCGATTCCAAAACCCAGTGTTCCAGAGACAGTGCCCTGTACCACCCCTTTCCTCTGCTCCCAGCTGTGCCTATTCCCTTTTCTACTTTAGAAAAGTTTGACTCTGAATGGGGTGACTCTGGGTGTGACTGTCCAGAGCAGGTATGCCACAAGAGGAGCAGTGTTTGGGAAAGAACTAAGTCCCCTGGGCTGAGGATGTGGCTCAGAGGTTCAGTGGGTGCCCAGCATATGCAAAGCCCCAGGTTCAATCTCTAGGAGGGAGCGAGGGAGGGAGGAAGAAAAGAATTAAATCCTACTGTCGCCAGAGCTTTCAATTTCCTTTTTCTTTGTCCTGCATGTGTCTGCCTTCCTGCTCCAGTGTTCCCATCAGCATAAATACTCAGAACTAAATTAAAACCCAGCTCATGGGGGTTCCAGGAGCTCTTCCCTGGCGCTCGTTTGCCCACTGGCTGCTACTCCTCAGCCTCCTTTGCAGTTGGCATCTCCAGAACCTCCATCAAGAGGGCCACAAGTCTCCAGCCTGCCCCTCTTCCCTTCTCTCAGTGCCCTCACCAGGTTTATGCAGATGACTCTCAGAGGTACATCTCCAGCCCAGACCACTCCTCCAAACTCAAGATACTGCACCACATCGCCTTTCCCACATCATGTCTTACAAGTCCAAACTGGAGTTCCTGATTCCTCTAAACCCACCCCATGCAGGTTGATGGCAACTCAGTCTTCCCGTAATCTTAGAGTCATCAACACCTCTTGTCTTTCTATGACATCCCACATCTAACCCTTTGGTAAATTCTTTAGATTCAAAACATAGCCAGAATCTAACCATTTGTTACTCCTGCCATGCTGGTCCCTTATTCACTTCTGTTACCACATTAGCCTACTCTCCATCTCATTGTTTCTGCCGGAGTCCAGAGTCCAATCATCACCTCTCATCTTTACCTGCTTAGTGCATTCTCCGCTTTTCCATTGCAACCACCATGCTCAATTCTCTACTACTCATTGTCACCACCTCAGGCTACTCTTCACTTCTCACTGTTATCCTAGAAGGGAGAAAATACTGCTTCAACTTCCACTACCTTCCTTTCAAATGAGTCCCTGCTCTGATGGTGTAGTGAAGAAAATGCCTTTGGAAAGACAGTAAACACATAATCACAAACTGCGATGATAGTATATGGGAAAGTATCTGATGCTATGTGAATACGCAGCATGGCAACAAAACTCATGTGACAGAGGAATATCAACAGAGCCCTACAAAAGTGATGCTTGGCCTGACACGGTGGTGCATGCCTGTAATCTCAGCATTCAAGAGGCTGGATCACCACATAGACCCCATCTTAACAAAACAAAATACACAAGTGATGCTTGAATTAAGACACAAAGAATGTCCAAAAATTTAAGTGACAGCAGAGAGAGATATTCTAGACAGAAGGAAAATCATATGGGAAGATCCTGAGGCTAGAAGAAATCTGCCCAAGAAGTTAAAGATAGTGCGATCAAACGGAGAAACAGGATGAGGTCAGAGAGGAAAGTTGGAGCTGGATCACGAAGGGCTCCAAAAGCCACAGCTGTGAGCTATATTCTCAGCTTTTTTTTTTTTTTTTTTTTTTTTTTTTTTTTTTTTTTTTTTTTTTTTTTTTTTTTGGTGGCGTTTCAGATTGAACCCAGGGCCTTGTGCATGCAAGGCAAGGGCTCTACTACTGAGCCACATCCCCAGCCCCCTTTTTTTTTTTTTCTTTTCTGAGGCAGGATCTCGCTAAATTACCTAGGTTGGACTTCAACTTGCAATCTTCCTGCCTCAGCCTCCTAGAGTGCTAAGATTACAGGCATGCACCCTCACACCCAGTTGAGGTTGGATTTTACAACAAGAATGGGCAGCTGGTGGGTTCACAGCAGAGTAACATTATCAGATTTTAAAAGATCACTCTGCCTCAGCCTGGAGATTATATCGGATGGAACAAAACAGCACCTACTTGATTCCTCACTGTAACCCTAGCACCTTGCAGGCTACCTGCACATAACTGGCACTCAATAAATGCAGAACGAATGACTGTGGAAACAGAAAGCCATTGCAGTAACCAAGACTTGTAAGTGAAAATAAATGTTCCGAGTTGCGATGTTTTTTGAGTTGAGCTGGTATGAGTTAGTGAGCGAATGACTGAACGTGGGGTGTTGGAGGTGAGTAAACAAAAGAATGAGGCGTGATTCCCAGAAATCTGGCTTTAACCAAGGGTATAGCGAGAGGGCATAGTTCAACGAGATGGGTAAGATGGAAGGGGGATGTAAAGAGAGGTTCACAGGAGACTATCAGACTCTTTCCCAACTCCCACCACCCACATGACTGAGCAAAGGGAAATACGGGGCGCAGGGATCCAGAACAGAGCTGCCGAGGGATAAGGGTGGTGACACGCTCTCAGCGCCTTCGTTCTCCCAGATCCATGCTAGGTACCACGGCCAAGATTCATCCGTGGGATGTGGAACTGGGATCCGGCAAAAGTTAGAAAAGGCGGAAGCCAAATTGCTGGTGCTACGCCCCATGTGTTACCCGAGCAGCAGTTTCCTCATTAGACCCTTGCGAACATCAACGCACCAGGCAACAAGCTCAACTAAACTGGTTATGAAACCACTCCGCAAGAATTACGTGGGGAAAACGTTCACGTTTCTGTTGACCTGGGTTTGCCTTTCCAGGGCGCGAGACAGTCTTGATTCCTTTCGCCCCTGGTCTGCCCACGCCCCCCGACCCGAAGTTACGGCCTACCTACCGACCCGGTAACGGCGGCGCGCTTCGGCCCACGCTGCTGCCGTAGGCACACAGCTGCTCTCCCCGGTGCGCCGCAGCCAGTGAATACTCCGCCCGCCTCGGCCGCTGCCACGGCTACAGGACCTGTTTACCCACAACCTCACGCCAGACACCGGAAGCACTTACCCCCGCCCATCCCACAGAGCCTATTGGGAAACAGAGTCCAGGAACTGCCTACAAGACCCAGAGGCCTTTGCGCCAACACGGCCTCCGGAAATACTCTCCTTGTCGTAGAGAAGGGGTGGGTGGGGGAAATTGGGCATTCTGCCCCCGCCCGCAGATAGAATGTTGTGCATGACGGGCCTTGTAGTCTCAGTTTCCAGTGTAGGCAGGGCTGGGCCGCTCCGCCGGGAGGAGTCGGCGGGTGCAGGATGTGAGCTCACAGTCCGGGATCGCGGGCGGGCAGGTGGCCACGGGCCTGGGGCGGCACGGAGTCCGCTTGCCACTCAGCTGAAAGCAGGAGAGCCCCTGGGACGGTGTGAGCTCTAACTGCAGCCGTCGTAGGGGAAGGGGTGTTCGGACCCCATGCCAGGACCTGGGGAAAAGCCGCGGGACGAGGTAGGGAAGATGGAGATTTTAGATCTTCCACTGGGGGGTGAGTGCCAGTTGTTGTTGGCTTCGCAGTAGAGAGACGGCTGCGGGCTGGAGAGGAGCCTACACTGGCCACCAGAGAGATTGGTTGTTGCCAAATAGCCTCAAGACCCTTCAGATGAAGCCAAAGCTTCACCCCAACATTTCTGCTCGGCCCGCGGTTTTTAGCCTAGAACTCCCTTTTCGCCCGCCGCTTCCCATTATTTGACGGATTTGTGGATCCATTTCCCTTTAGGACCTCACCTCCCTCCACCGCCGCAGTTATTTGTCCTTTGTTCTGCTTGGGTCCCCATTAGCTTTGTTGCGTGAAACGCGGACCCGCCCCTAGCCCTAGGCATCCCCGAATAGCCCCACACTGAGTCCGGAAGGAAGAGCGCAGAGGCTACCGGTGGAAACTTCATTCTCGCTGGAATTACTTTCTGGGGCGTCACCTGCCACGGGATTCCTGGAACCCATTGGTCTGAGTGGAATCTGCTCTGACGTCATGCGGGGATTTAAAGCAATTGCTTTGTAGGAAAAGAATAGATTAGCTCAGGATTTGTCTTGGCAAGCCCACCACTGAGTTCCTTCGACTTGGCAAGAGAATGTGTATGTGGTGCTTTTGTGGGTGTGCGGCTTGGGGTTTGGATTTTGTTTTTTGTGGTACTGGGGATTGAACTTAGGGGTGGTCTACCACTGAGTTGCATGCCCGGCCCTTTTTGGTTTTTATTTTGAGACAGGGTCTCACTAAGTTGCCCGGGCCGGCCTTGGCCATTTGCCACCAGGCCCAGCTGTATGTGTGCTCTCTTTGATCTTAGGGAAATTGGAACTGAACACAGAACATATGGGGAACTTGCTAAAACTTGTTCAGAATTAGACACACTGCTCTGGGGTGGGCAAAGAAGGTAAGGTTACCTTATACCATTCTAATATAAGTTAGTCATTGGGTAGTTTTGAGCCTCCTGGACAAGCCACTAAAGGATTCACTACTTCACACAGCACCCACTCTGGCCCTTCTTGAACATTCTTCCCAGGGACCTAGGTAAATCCGTGTGTGTGTGTGTGTGTGTGTGTGTGTGTGTGTGTGTGCGTGCGCGTGTATTGCACTGAACACCATCCCCAATCCTTTCTTATTTTTTCGTTTTTTATTTTAAAATGGAACAGCCAGGCATGGTGGTGCATGCTTTGCAGGAGGATCACTGCAAGTTCAAGGCAGCCTCGGTTACATAAGGAGTTCAAGGTCAGCCTGACTACAGAGCAAAACCCTGCCTCAAAAAACAAAACAGAACCCCCGCCCCCCAAAAAAGGTGCCACTCCAATACAAGCCTTTAGCAGGAGGGGAAATTTCCCTTCAAGCAGGGTAAGGCATAAATTTTTGCCAGGTGTGGTGGTGCGTACCTGTAAACCCAGCACTTGAAGCCGTTTGCCTGAGTTTGAAGCTATCTGGGCTACAGTATTGAGTTCAAGGCTGGCCTGAACTATTAAGCTAGAAGTTATCTCACAAAAAGGAAAAACAGGGGAGTCCCACTAAATCTCTTAAATAGCCCAGGCTGAGCTGTAACTTTTAATCTTCCTGCCTCTGCCTCCCAGAGTACTGGAATCACAGGTGTGTGCCACCACACTCAGCTCTATATAAATCTTTTCAGGAACAATTTAATCTGATAAACTGACATGGTGAAGACTTAAAATGTACCTGGCACTGTTTGGGGAGCTGAGCAATAAACTTGGGGAAACCAATGCTGTGCCTCCAAGTTGTACTTAGATTTTGAGCAGCTGGAAACTCTGATGTTATGAGGATGAAATGAGGTAATCTGACTTTTTTCCCTGTCTCCCTTACTAGTGCTGTGGTCTGAACCTTTGTCATTTCTTCCCAGAACCACTACTTCCTCTGACTTTCCCACTTCCTGTCATGCATCCTTACAATCGCTTCCTTACTTAGCAACCACAGTTATCGTTGCAAAATATAAAGAAATCAGACCATATCGCCACTTGAAGCCTTCCAGTGATTCTTTATACTATATTGCAATTATATTGGAATTAATAAAAAACCCAATGCCAGGGGCAGTGGCACATGCCTGTAATTCCAACACTCAGTAGGCTGAACTCACAGCGATCCTCCTGTCTCAGCCTAACTAAGATCCATACACTTTACTGTCATCTATAACCTGGCTTCCCCAGCTTTGTATCCAACTACCTGCCCCCTGCTTTCTCCGCACTAGGGGTCATGTCCTTATTTCTGCTCCTAAAACTTGGAACAGGAGGTTTGCACTTACTCTTCCACCTGGAATGCCAGTGTGTCACCTTCCCAAAGAGGCTTTCCCTGTCCCGCTCTCTAAATTACCACCTGTTCCTAATCGCTGTTATCACTGTTTTGTCCTCTTCATTGCATTTATCAGTTCATCACCTTTCACAACTGTCTGCTTATTTGTTGCCACATACTTTTCTTTTTTTTTTTTTTTTTTGAGCCAGGATCTTAACTATGTACTTCAGGCTGGCCTCGTATTCACTTCAATTCTTCTCCCTCAGCCTCCAGAGTGTTGGAATTATAGGCATGTGCCATCATACCTGGCTTGTTTCCTTCCACTGGAATGAGGAAAATGACTCTTTGTATTTGTTCTTTGTTCCCAGTACCTGGCACATAATAGGAGCACAGTAAATGCTATTACTTTTTTTTTTTTTTTTTTTTGGTGGCACTGGGGATCAAACTCACAGCCTCACACCTGCCAGGCAGGTGCTTAAGCCTCCGAGCCAAACTCCTTTTGAGGCAGGGTCGCACTATGTAACTCAGGCCAAGCTTGTGCTCACATTGTACCCCAAGCCGGCCTTGAACTCACAATGCTCCTCCTACCTCAGCCTCCCAAGTGCTGGGATTAAAGGCATGTGCCATCATGCCCGGCTAGTAAATGCTGTTACTTAACTCATTTTTTAAAAACTCTTACTAACACTGTGATGTCCTTTGGGGGTTTTGTTTATTTGTTTTTGGTTCTTGGTTCTTGGTTTTTTTTCCCCTTGCGACAGCATCTCACTATGTATTCCTTTATGACCTTGAGCTTACAATGGTCTTCCTGCCTCAGCCTCCTAAGAGCTGGGATTACCACCATGCATCACCATAACCGTCTTTGTGGTGATGTTCAAGCTACTTGAAGACAAGAACAGTATCTTTGCAATTCCCTACTGATGCATACTTGTTTAACATAGTAGGCACGCTTGCAGTTTTATTGCTAAATGAGTTAAATGAGGTAAGTCATATACTAAATGCTTAGACTAGTACCTGGTTTATAGTAAACATGCAGTGAATGGTAGCTCTTGTAGTTTTTTCTTCATTGAGTTAGTGATTTTTTAGATAGCCGAAACATGTTCGACTTGCGGTGTTGTTTCAAGAACCTCTGTAGATACAAAGTCCCTGAATGCTCCACCTCCTCAGCTTCCCAAGTGCTGGGATCACAGATGTGCACCACATCCTGGCTTGTTTCAAATATTTGCAACCTGCTATTGGTGGAACCCACACTTTTGGGACCTAGAATATAAATCACAAGGGGGTGGGGTATGGATAACATGTGCCTTGGGAGAGAGACCAGGCTTCACTCTCCTCACCTCTTGGTTCTGTGAACTCCTTATATATTTTTTTAATTTTTATTTGCATTTATTTTATACTTAATTTATTTCTGTGCTATAAGTGTTTGTTCAGTTTCTTGTGGGCTTTTTCTTCCACACAACTTCCTTCGCTGGTTTTGTTCCTTTTCAGCCAGGATCATCTCATTGTGGCAGAGGGAGCTCTCCGAAGGGCTCTATAAGTACTCGGCATGTCTTGCGTGCCTTGTTCACCCGGGTATGCTCAGTGACTAGAGAATCTACGTCTAAACCCCAAGTCCAGCATTACTCTCTGCATTTTTATGCATGTGCAGCAAAACTTCAGCACTCTTTCTGGGCCACTGACCCTGTGTCCGGCCCCACTGTTTGGCCTGGGCACACCTACCAGCTCCAGCGTTGCTTTAAAGTGACATCCTTCAGATACTTGGTGGCTTTCAGATATGCAAACCTTTGATGGCCTGGGCAGTTTCACAGATGTTCTTAAAGTGAACAAGAAGATTTGACCCTCTTTGATTTGTATGATATTGTGAGGTTTTCTAGGTCAAGAGCAGCAAACCATCTTCACATATTACCTTAGGCCACTTAGAAGAGCTGTGAACTCCTGTTAACGTTTTAATTTCTGTGCTGTACATGGTGGCGTTCTCTCGTAATCCCAGCACTCCGGAAGACTGAGGCAAGAGGATCACAAGTTCAAACCTATCCTGGGCAACTTAATGACTTAGCAAGACTTTGTCTCAAAATTTATTTTAAAAAATTTTATTTTTAAGGGCTGAGGATGTAGCTCAGTGCAAAAACCCTGGCTTTAATCCCCAGTACTGCCACACACGCACACACACACACACACACACACACACACACACACACAGATTTCATATCACTGAAATATTTTTACGTTTATCATCTGGTCTTTCTGGTTCTTTCTCTCCATTCTTATTGGGAGAAAAGAGAGGAAGAGATAGGGCTGGGCTCCCTCTCGGAAAAAGAAGCAAAAATAACCATTCTGTAGTTATTCTGCTTTGAAAACTGGTGACAATTTCAGGAACTCAGGGGCAAGGCTGGTGCCAAAAAACGAAAAGGCCAGGAAAGCCAGTGAGTGTGCAGGTAGCCCCTGCCAAGCACACTGGCCAGCTGCCTGCAAGCGGTCCCACTCTGTCCTCTGGGAGCCACACTCTCTTTCCTTCCTGAAGCCGAATTCCCTCCCCTGCTGCTAAAGTAAGCCCTGGCCAGGCTGCTTCTGGATCTAAAATCTTGAGAAAGGAAGTACATCCTGTCCTTCTGGCTCCTGGGAGGCTCCTAGGCATGCTGGGCTCCCGGTGGGTTGGGCTGGAGGTCTGGGATCCTGGACCCTTCAAGAAGCAAATCTCTGGAGTTTGAGTGGTAGGTCTCTACAGTGATCTGTTTCCCAGCCCCCTCTGGCGAGTCCGAGGGTGTGCCTGTGTTTTCCACCACCCAGAATTGAGCTGAGTCTCAAGCTGGTGATGTAACCAGGGCAGGTCTCCGGGAGATGATGCTCCTGCTGCATACACTGCTGCTACAGTGAGGAACAGCCGCACAACCTTTCTTCTTGGTGTCTAGGGACTTAGCCTCTGCTGGGAGTGCTCGGGCTCATCAAGGAGAGGATACTGTAGTCAGAGGTCCTACTGTCGTCATCCCGTTGTTCGAGGTCTCTGTTCTGTTGACTTCTGTTTTTCCTCTTGCTCCCAGTGTTGAGAGTATGAGGCTCTGGCCTCACTTGTGACCACTTCCACCACAGTGGAGCCTTCCAAGCCCACCTCCTGTCGTGTGGTGATCTACCTGCAGCGGGAGATGTCTGGGGACACCTGTTTGTGCCCAGCCTCGGGGGCCAAGCCCAAGCTAAGCAGCTTCAAGGGAGGAGGGCTGGGCAACAAGTACGTGCAGCTCAATGTAGGCGGCTCCCTGTACTACACCACTGTGCGGGCACTCACGCGGCACGACACCATGCTGAAGGCCATGTTCAGCGGACGCATGGAGGTGCTGACCGACAAAGAAGGTGAGGCATCAGGGCTCGGAGCGCAGGGTGGGGAGCAAAGGGGGGCCCTAAGGAAATGACTTTGGGGCTGGGTTTAGGTCTGGTAGATCTGGAGTCCAGATTCACCTTTCCCCTTCTTCACCTAGAGTCCTTAGTAGAGCTTCAGAGTTCTCCGAATTACATATAAGATGGCCCGGGATATAGCTCAGTGACACAGAGCTTGCCTGACAAGTGCAAGATTCTGAGTTCAATTCCCGGTACAAAAAAAAAAAAAAAAATTAAACAGGATATCATATGCTTATCCATTTTCTAGAGAGAAGAGCCATAGGGTTTGGTTTTGTTTTGTTTCGTTGTTGGTTGTTGTTTCATTTGTTTGTTTTTTGTGGTGGTACAGGGGATTGAACCTAGGGCCTTCAGGCTCAGCTGTAGCCCCAGTCTTTGGGCTTGAATTTGAAATCCTTCTGCCTCAGCCTCCTGGAGTGCTGGAATTACAGGCATGCACCACTATGCCCAGCTTCATACTTTTTAATTATTCAGATAGGACTAGGCTTGCAGTGATGGCAAACCTTTTAGGGCTTTCAGTGATACAAACAGCCTGCAGCGGTGTGTGCGTGCCATAGGTTCGCCACCACAGGATTAGAGTCTCAGAACTGTCACTTGAGTCTGAGCAGTGGGAAGAAGGTGAACAAGGGCTGGTGGTCTCTGTGTTGCCGGCTGACCTGCATGTCCCGAGTCAGACCTCTGTGGGCCTGCACAGAGCCCTTCTGGCCTGTATCTTCCATGGCACATGGCTCTTGGCCTCAGGGAGGAAGGATGAAAGCAGCCATGAACCCAAGAACTAGAAGGTCCTTTCTCTCTTCTGTCACCCTGGACTCTGGGCTGCCCGTTCCTTGCTACCTGCCACCTACCTCACCAGGTGGCCTTTGCCTGCTCCTGAGGTTATCAGGAGGCAGACAGTAACCCTGCAGGGCCCATCTGAATCCCTGATTGCAGGCTGGATCCTCATAGACCGGTGTGGAAAGCACTTTGGCACCATTCTGAGTTACCTCCGAGATGACACCATCACCCTCCCTCAAAACCGGCAGGAAATCAAGGAATTGATGGCCGAAGCAAAATATTACCTCATCCAGGGGCTGGTGAACATGTGCCAGACTGCCCTGCAGGTACGGGGGCAGAGGTGGAGTGGCCTCACGTGTAAGGAGCTACCCCTCCTCTGAGGACATACGGGTCCTTTCCTGCAGGAGAGGTGGGCAGTGAGGCTGATGAGTCCACACCTAGTTAGAACAGTGAGATGTGACCTTGGCCAGCAACCCGGCAGCCAGGTGTCATGCTCAGCACCGTGAACAGGCCCTGCTTCTGGGTCATGTGCCTGAATACCTAGACTTCAGATTTTCTGGGAAGGGGGTGTCTGCTTGCTGACTGACAGTGTCTGTTACCAGTTGCCTCGTGATCTCTATCCATTCTGTCCTTACCAAGTGGGGGGTGGCTGAGGGAGAGGGGCTCTGTGGGTACCTGGCAAAGCTCTCTGCTCTGCGTGTGTGTGTATCACCCAGGACAAGAAGGACTCCTACCAGCCTGTGTGCAACATCCCCATCATCACATCCCTAAGGGAGGAGGATAGGCTCATCGAATCCTCTACCAAGGTACCGGGAGCTCAGAGGGCTGCAGCCTGGGGCTGCCAGGGCCCTGGCCTGGTGCTCACTCTTCTCCTCCTTCACAGCCCGTGGTGAAGCTGCTGTACAACAGAAGCAACAACAAGTACTCGTATACCAGGTAGGGTGGGGGCCCTGCTGGAGGGGCTGGGGAAGGGCTGCAGGAGCAGCTAAGAGGGCTAAGCAGCCCGAGCGGATACTGGCAACAGACCCAAGGGAAGCTGCTCACACTTCTGGCATGGATAGCATCTGAGTCTTAGACTCGCTTTTGGTAAGGGGGAAAAGGAGAGAGTAGAAGGGGATTGGACAAAGGCATCTGGAACTTGGCCCAGGGCCTTAGTTGAGCATCAGCAATGGGACAGAAACTGCTCCCTTAAGATAGGTCATGTCGGGAGCATGCTGAGTGTTTTCACCCGCTTCATCTTAACCAAGCAGAGGAGGGTGTTGGAAAGCCAGTGGGCCAGGAGTCCCCCTAAACCTTCTGGAGGCTGTGTACTGACTTTCCCCGTGGCCCAGTGTCCTCCTTACAGTCACACTTAGATATACACAAGTTGTTGGAGGCCCAGAGTCCTACACTGTCTGTATGACCCCCTGTCAACAGGCGCATTGCCAGTGTCACCCCCAAAGCGAAGAAGCACCACCTACTGAAGTAGCAGTGTAACTCCTTCCTCCAGTTTAAGGAGAGGCAACTCCTTCCCTCATTTCTCTCTAGTACAACTTAGAGCCAACTCAGTCCCTTTTCCTCACAGACACAAATTCCGAGGGTGCCCCATGACCCTGTATCTTCCTGCCCCTCGCCATCCTGACTTGTCTTCATTTCAATGTGATGGGTACAGTAGGGAGGGGAGAGCCAGCTTGTCCCAGCAGCGCCCCCTTGTGCCAGAACCTCATTCCCAGGCCTGCTGGTTTTTTCAGCAACTCTGATGACCACTTGCTGAAAAACATCGAGCTATTTGATAAGCTGTCCCTGCGCTTCAATGGCCGTGTGCTCTTCATCAAGGACGTCATTGGTGACGAAATCTGCTGCTGGTCCTTCTATGGCCAGGGCCGTAAGCTGGCAGAGGTGTGCTGCACCTCCATCGTGTATGCCACGGAGAAGAAGCAGACCAAGGTATGTGGCCTTGTTCTGCATGGGGGCGGAATACCACCAGCCAGGCCGGTGGTGCTCAGGACCTGTGCTACCCAGCTGAGCCCTTCCCACAAGATCCCAGAAGGGCCACACATTTTGTTCTCTTTCCCAGCCATGTTGTATGGTGCTGGCCTGTTTCGTTGTTTGCAAACATTGGAATGAGAGCACGAATTTAACAGAGATTTGGAAATGAGACAGCTCTTAGAAAAGCAGTGCGGAGTGGGGGAAATCACTGGAGCTTATGCCTGGTCAGTCACCTTAGCCTCTGCAGTCATGTCCCAGAACCAAGCATGTGACAAGAGGTATTTCACAGGTGACAATTTTCACAAATGCAGCCCTTTTCTACCAGGAAGCAAGCAGGTGTCCTGCCCAGAGCTGCCGTCTCTCCTGAGGGCCTGGGTGAAGCAGCAGTTCATCTGGGGAGGTCAAGTGGGCTTGAAGGGCTCAAAGCAGCGAGGCCCGAGTAGCATGTTCTTGGCCCCCAGATTGCTGCAGTACCTCTGGCTGGATAGGAGTCTGCTGAGGTTGGGGAAAGCCAGCTTACAGGAGGGGACCCTGCTTCCCCATGCAAGCTTTGGCAGTGGGATCAGCAGTGGAGGGAAGGAGTTAGCCCAGGCTCCCAGCAATGTCAGTAGGGTCAGGGCTCAGGGCCAGGTGGCAGTGGCAGTGGCAGTGTGTCCTGTCAGATTTCTAAGTGTCCTCCTGTGCATGAGCTCCCCCGACTGCTTGCACCACACCTGCGAGACCAGTGGGCCAGAGCCCTTCCCCTCGTCTGACAGACAGGGCACAGAAGCTCCGTGTGGTGCAGCAAGGCTGCTAGCAGAACTCTGAGGCCTTCATTCCCATCCTTTTTCTCTTCCACACTGGGCCAGGTAAGCAATAAAAGGTAATAGAACAGCCAAGTGCAAAATAAAGCCTAAAAAAGAGGGCTGCAGCTTAGTGAGAATAACTTGGACTCAATCCACAGTACTGCAAAGATAGATAAGTAAATAAAAATAATGATCAGAACAGCTGCCCAGGCTGGCATTGAACTATAGACTCCTGCCTCAGCCTCCCAAACAGCAGGAATTATAGGTGTGTGCCATCACCCCAACTAAGCAGCTGCTTTGTATTTATTTGGTTGTTTACTGCACATCAGGCTTTTTGCTAAGAGATAACTGTTAACCATTACTTGACATCCAGGAACTTCAGGCCAGAAACCTTAGCCCCAAGTCCCCTCATCTAGTAAAATGGGGGAAGTGTTCAGAGCTAGGCCCACTGTCTATGGATACCTGTCCATTTGTCTTGGATGGTGGTGCCCCGTGGGGCTGGTGTTCATCTTCTGTGCCCTTATGCCTGTAATCTCCTCGTACCTCCTTCAGAAGACCAGTTCCCCCTCGTGAGATGGCCAGCTGTCGCTCTCGTGAGAGTTCGGCAGCCTCATGCAGGAGCACAGGGCCAACAGCCCTGACATTCCGCTCCCTTACTGAGGTAAGACCTCACTTGAGCTCATCTCTCTCACCCAGGTGGAATTCCCAGAGGCCCGCATCTATGAGGAAACACTCAACGTCCTACTCTACGAGACCCCTCGAGTTCCTGACAACTCTTTGTTGGAAGCCACAAGCCGGAGCCGGAGCCAGGCCTCCCCCAGTGAAGATGAGGAGACCTTCGAACTGCGGGACCGAGTGCGCCGCATCCATGTCAAGCGCTATAGCACTTACGATGACCGGCAACTTGGCCACCAGTCTGCCCATCGCGACTGACAAGACCCTCGGGGAGGCCGGGCACAGGAGGCCCTGTCTCCCATCCTGTGGAGCCCCACCCCATCTGCCACCCCACACTGCTGCTGGCTGGGTGTCTTACTTCAGCACCCAAAGGCATGACAGGCCTCGCCTGGGAGGTCAGAGGGCCTAGGCAGGGAGGGGCTGTGTTCTCGTCCTGGCCCCGAGCACTTCCAGATGGGTCTCTCTTTCTACACAAGGAGCTGCTCCTGCTCTGGGGTGAATGGACTGACCTCCCACCTCCTGCCAAGAACATTCCCTTAGCCCCTTTGCTGAGTGCCCCCTTTCTCAGTTGAGGCCCACAGGAAGCTTTATTCTAGGGGGCAAGGTGGCTTTTGGTGCTGTGGAAGTCCAGACTTTAGCAGAAGGGGGGGCTTCTTTTTTCCTAAGGTGTCTAAGCACAGGTTTGATGACTGTTTTTTAAATAATCTAGGAAATTAATAGTTTTAAATCTAATAAAGGGCTTAGACATTTCTGCTAACCCCTGCAGAGTGCAAGGGCCCTGTATAAGCCAGACCCTTCAGGCCTTCTTGATACCTTTGGGATCTGTCTTTAAAGCACTTTGTACTGATATTCAGGAAGTTTGTCATTTGCCCTGACCAATGTCTCTATGATCCTTATCCCCTCTTGCAGAATCAGTCTGAAGGAGGGGATAAAGAGGAAGCAATAAAAAAAAAAATCCTCAAAACCAGGCAGTTTGGCTTTGCCAGCGTGGCCAGCCAGCCCCAAGAGCATCAGGGAAGGAAGAATGCGTAAGTTGGGACCTGTGGTGTTAACAGCATCCTGTGAGAAAAGACAACTCAACCCCACAGCTTAGAGGGACTAACAGGATTGTTCTTTTTGATTCTGGTCCTCGAGGGGAGGGCACGCTGTCCTCACATACCATAAAGGCAGAGGCTGGCACAGGGGCCTGGAGCTAGGCACCCGGAAGGCCACGAAGCCTATGGACACTGTACAGTGCTGGCCTTTGCTCCCAGCTGCCCCTGGGTTGAGGTGGCCGAGGCTTGTCCTTATGTCCACCTTCCCTGACACCCATGTTATTTACTGGTTTGTATCCTGCCTGGGGAAAGTGTGCCCAATGGTGAGTCTCTGAGCAAAGTAACTAACAACCTATGCCCCTTGAAGACCTTCATTCCCACTTGCTAGGTCATTTGGCTGTGGGGATGCCACACACCAGCCAGGGTGAGCTCCCCCTCAGGACTTCGGTGTTATCCCCATTGTTTGGCTTGGCCCTCAGCAGACAGCTTATCTGAATTCTTTCCAGAGGAATGCTGTCAGGGAGGGAGCTGTTCTACTAGCCTAACAAAGCAGGTGACCGTAGCCAGTCCCACTCTCAGGAAGGAACACAGTTGCCAGACTCACTCATCCCTTGACTACTATTAAGACTGCTAAGTGGCTGCTCATGGCACATCCCAGGGCCTGTAGGCAAATACCAGACCCAGCATTGGACACTCACAAGAGCCTGAAATGACAGGAAGGGGCAAGGCAAATGTGACTTACTAATCAGGCATTTTTCGTTAGTCACAATCTAGAATGTATAAATAGCTCTCAGGCCAGGCGTTGGTAACCAGCTACTAGTCTGCCAGCCCTCACTGGAGTTAAGATGACAATCCATCTCTTTGGCCAGATTCAGGCTTTGGCTTTGTGGCTTTCCTACCAAGACTGGAATGCCTCAGCCTGAGGCCACCACACTATTTCCTTGGCCCTCATGAAGCCCTTTAATAATCTCCAGCTCCCTAAGGCATTTTCATGCTTGTCCTTCAACTTCTGCGTTCCCTTGACCTGCTAGTTAGTGCTTTAACATTCCGATCCTCTGCCATCTCGGTAATACCTACCACTGATCCTGAGAAAGCACAGTGGTTGGGCTGGGCATTTTTCTTCTTTGACTGTTATCGCCTTGATCTTAAGGAAAACACTAACACTGAATTCACTGACGTGATCTTAGCTTCTTTAATCAGACTTTGTGGTTTAACGGTTTGGGGGATTTCTTAGCCCCATTCAGAAAACACCTCTTGGCAGTGTGAATTTTTGAACTTCAGCCAGGCAAGGGAGAAATAAAAGAATGGATTAAGGTCAAACTTTCTTACTGGTTTCTGAGAAAACTGGAAGCTTGCTGTTAACCCAAACCAATACTTGTTTTTGTTGAATTTGGTGTGTGACCATGGTCTGCCTGAAGGATGGCACAAATCCTGGCATGAGAGAACTTTTCTTTTGTCACATAACCGCAATCCTTTGTTTAGCCTAAGTGATGGAAGTAAACACTAACTTCTAATAAAACTGTTATGCTGCAATGGTACCCAGCCACGCTTACATGTGTACAGTGGTTCACAGCTCGGAGCTGTGGGTTCACTTCTTGTATTTGTTTCCCATATGACTTCCTATTCTAGCTAGGTTATAAAAACTATTGGGTTGCCTTATGGCCCAGGATCCCCCTAGTGGAGGATTAAGGAAAACACAAGAGTTGGAACTGCAATTTTAATATTAATTCAAGAATGAAACTACCTCTTAACAATCGCTGCAGTGGCAGGGGGAGAGAAGGAATTCTAAGAGGGGCAAAATACTGCCCAACTTGTCTCTGGCTCTTAGAAGTCAGAGAGAAGCTCTTAAAGTAGCTTGGCTTGGTCGCTGTCCATACTTTAAGCTCCTCCTTGACCAGATTCCTTCACTTGGGTGGACATGCACAGCAGGCAAACCCAGGGTGCCAACTGGCTTACCTGTCTTCTCCCAGCCCGGCAAGGCCAGAGATACTGGTGGTTGGTCAGTACTAAGAGCCAGGCCACTCCAGCCCTGACACTGGCCTCCTCCTCTGTACTTGACAGAGGCAAAAGAAGAGAACAAGAGTCCAGTCCAGCACCTACTTGCTGGCAGGAGGCACAGTGCCTGCAGATGTCTAGCCAGCCTCCAGGCTCAGAGGGGAAAAGACACAGCCCTAGCAGAGAGAAGGCCACTCCCTGGCAGTGACTGCACAGGAAGCAATCAAGGGCCCCCACTGGGTCAGAAAGTGAGCCTGAGAGCAGAAATGGTGAAGGCGGCCAAGCGTGCACTGGTTTATTGACCAAACTTCATGTTCCAGACAACTTGTGACAGGTCAGGAAACTCCTCCGGGCCTGCAGCAGCTGAACAGTTCCTTGATGGAAAGGTTTACAGGAACATGGTATAGGCAGGGCTTAGGAAGCCAGCCAGCCTCAAAGGAGTCCTACAGGGGTCTTCTGAAGAAAACATACTACACCCCCCAAAAAACAGCCCCACAATCAAAATATGCAAAGGATGAAGAGACCCATTTGGGCCACGATGGAGGAGAAAAAGAGTTTTGCAGCAATTGTGGGTTTACAATTGATCTTCTGAGGGGCCAAGCCTACACACTCGAGGCCTCAGCTGGCCTACCAGTGAAGGCCTGAGGGTGGTGTCTTCTCATCTTTATTGCTTTCCAAGGAGAAAGGCGGGATCCGGACATCAAAGTGGGAGCCATCAGGTCTTTCAAAGCGGAATGTGCCCCTGGGGGTCAGAGAGAAGCTGGTTCAGACAGAGTAGGAGCTGAGGTCCTGCTGAGAATTTCGATGGGCCCATGCCCTCAATTCCAGAGCCGCAGCAGGATGAGGTAGGCCTAGGCTCTCTTCTGCTAACTCCTGACAGGATGACTGGTCCAGGGACCCAAAAACCCCTCTTAGCCCTACATGAAAAGAAGAATCACAGCTGTCCAGATTTTGGTCATCCAACTGCACTCTGAAGGTAAAGTATGAAACACCCAGGGGAAAAGCTACATAAGCAACTCAGCGTAGCGTCAAACCCCTAGACTGGTGGTGAACCTATGGCATACGTGTTGCAGTGGGCTGTTTGTATCACTGAAAGCTTTAAAAGGTTCCCCATCACTGCCCTAGACCTAGGTCCTCAGTCCACATCACAGCGAACCCAGAACAGGCAAGTCCCACACAACAATGAGTAACAGATAAAGTTCCATCTCAGGACATGATCTGGCCCAGAGCTGACCACTGGCTCTATGCTTGCTATGAACTCTCTTTCCTGACCTAAGGCTCCGTCCACAGAGTTGAGTGGTGCCTGCCCCCACACATGCTCACTTACCACATGTGCCCACTAGAGGCCTGCAGGGAAACATGGCTGCTATACTGGAACGCAGGCTGCTCCTTGGACAACACTGGCTCCTATAAGGATTCAAGCAAAATGGGTCAGACCAAGTGCCAGGGACGCACGTCTTGTACTTCGAGCCCAGTTCATCATCAGTGGATGCGTGCCAACCAAGCGACCACCACAGTAGGCATTCCATAGTGACAGTCTGCCAGCACCTCCTCCAACACCATGGTCACTGGCTCAGCTTTTTATTGTGCCTCTGGGAAGGTTATCTCAGACCGACTGACTGAGGCCACTAAGCAAAGATGCTGGGCACAAGACCTACTTTTAACACTCAGTGTCCACTCATGATAGCTAAGAGCTAAGCACCTCAGCAGGTACTCTGCAAACTGCTGCTGACTTAATTTCCCTAAATTAAATATATATATTAATTACACATATCTAATCCAAATTACATACATATGATCTCTATTTTAACAGTAAGAAACTTTGGGTAAGTAACTTGCCCAAAGTTATGCAGTGAGTATATAGCTGGAATCTGAAGCCAGACTATTTAATTGCGATCCTTGCTCTCACTTTTCATGCCTGTCAACATGCATAAAGGCTTGTTGGATGTGGGCCCTGACACTAGTACTTCTTGTGACCTTGTATCTCAGAAGACAGGGTAAGGTAGGCAGGGACAGAAAATCACATCTCTTCAAGCACCAGCAAAAGAAACACAGCATGGTGGTGCATGCCTGTAATTCCAGCACTCAGGAGGCTGAGGCAGGAGGACAACTGCCAAGTTCAAGGCCAGCCTAAACTGCATAGTGAAATCCTGTCTCAAAAAGACAAGAAATAAAAAAGCTGGGTGTGGTGACACAAGCCTTTTATCCCAGCACTCAGGAGGCTGATGCAGGAGGATCCTTATGAGTTTGAGACCAGCCTGGGCTACAAAGTGAGTTCAAGGCCAGCCCGAACTGCATAGTGAGACCCTGTCTCAAAATATAGGGCTGGGAGCCGGGCATGGTGGTGCAAGCCTTTAATCCCAGCACTCAGGAGGCTGAGATAGGAGGAGTGTTGTGAGTTCGAGGCCAACTTGGGCTACAACATGAGCACAAGGCTGGCCTGAGCTACACAGGGCAACCCTGCCTCAAAAAACTAGGGCTGGGAGTTTGGCTCAGTGGCTTAAGCGCCTGTCTGGCAGGTGCAAGGTTGAGTTTAATCCCCAGTGCCGCAAAAAAAGAAAAAAAAAAAAGGGCTGGGGATTTAGCTCAGTGGTACCAGTGGTTGTAAGTTTGATCCCTGG
>RJWM01001119.1:0-169559 GCA_004363535.1 Dasyprocta punctata
GTCTCTTCTTAAAGGGAAGAAATGCTGCCGAGAGGACCCTAACTTAGTGTGGAAATTAACCCTAATTTCTTCATAGTCCCCACCTCCAAACACCATCACTCTGGGGATGAGGCTTCCCATATAGGTACATGGAGTAGGGGATGCAATTCATTCTGTAGCATAGCATGAAGACTTTGTCTCTCCGTTTCCAGACATCTTTGCAAATTCTATGGCCAGTTTAATCAACCCAGATCTCCTGGAGAAAAAATGTCAATAAAAGAGGAACACTGTCATAACATCCAATAGCTTATCATAAACTGGGGCATCAACTCACAAGTCACAAATGGCCTGAATTTTGAAAAATATGAATGTCTATTCTATTTGACAGAATAAAAGCTACCCTAGTGGCACTCTCATGACATAATAAAAATTCAAGGTGCCCTCATCATTTTTAATGTTCAGGTAGGACAGGCAGGCTACTGGGTTTTGATCAGGCACATAAACCAGTAGACATCCCTTAACAGATGTTCAGAACAGGAAGTCTGTCTAGCTTGTTCACTGCTATATCCCTAGACTTGGGAAAGGGCCTGGTGTACAGTAGGCATTTGATAAATATTCGTGGAACTAACTGAGCATCACACTTATGGAACACTGCCTCATTCTCTAGGTAGGTTCACCCTCAATTTCTGGCATCTCTTCCTTGAGTCCATACCATCTCCCAACTAGTCGCATGCCTTGCTCCCTCCCATCCTATGGTCTCCTCAGCCAGTCTCTAGCTCTGCCTTCTGGGAGTGATCTGCAGAGGCAGAGTAAAGAAGATTACGGAAGTTGAGATTGGTATGTGGCATTGTGCATCAGCTCGGCCCCTTTGGGCTTGAAAACAACAGAAAATTGGCCTGAGCAAAGAAGAAAAGTTGTTGGCTTATTCAACCAAGCAGCCAAACATTGGCCAGTCTCATTTGTCTCTTTTTTCTTATTCTCTTTTTCTTGCTTTTCTGCTCTAGTTTCCTGTGCAGTGGCTTCATTCCTGGTCTGTTCTGTCCTAGATGGGGTCCAGCTCCAAACATACACCAGCCTTCCAGCTAACTCCACTGGAAAGAACACTCCTCCTCCCTGTCAGAGGCCTGAGACTGTGCTCCTGGTGTCTGACCTGCTCTAGTTGCCCCCTAGAACACCACTGGCATGTGGCCAGAGTTTAGCACCATGATACAGCACATGAACCTCTGCTTTCATCCTGGCAAAGTTCAGGAAGAGCCCAACCTCAGGAAACAGCACAGACTATGGTGGAGGACAGGAGGTCCCCCAAAGTGCAGTCAAAGGGGTGATGAATGTGGCACAGGTGTGAGCCACAGCTGTCCATTGCCAGTGGGTGGCTCCCATGACATAGTGTCACTCAGGATGAAGACAGACTTGGGGTGGACAAAAGGGACTGTTAAGCCAGTCCCAAAACCTTTCATAAAGAGCAATGAGTTGCAAGGAGATTGGTGGAAGAACTTAAAGAAGAAGGAGCCTTGAGATGGAACTCTAGTACCAAGCAGATGCCCAGCAATTTGCTGAATGAGTATATCGGCTAGTGAAGGAAGTAGAGCAGTGGTTGCTTGGGAGGCTTGCAGGGAACTGGGATCCCTTCAGTCTGCGTGGGGAACTGTGGGGAGGGATGGTGTTTGTTCAGAAGGCAAAGGCAGGTCCAGCATCATCAGCCAAGGTGCTCAGAGAACAGGGTGAGAATGTAGGGCAATATGGAGTCTGTTGCCCAGAGACGGGAACTCTGTGGGCTCCGATGGATTCAGAGTGTTGAGGACCAGGTTAAAAAGGCAATGTCCTTGCAACAGAGGAAGCTTGGTTGCACCAGCTCTATGTCCACTGGGTGTCTGGCTTTGTTCTTCCTGATGTCCCAGAACTGGATGATGTAAAAGCAACATCTATGTTGCCAGCTTGGCAATCTCAGAGTGTAATTAACTCTGTTAAAAAATTTCTCTCTCAGAAGCTCAAAGGAATTCTGGAATAGGGGAATTCAAATTATTCCCCTGCTCTTTTTCCTATTTAAACAAACCTTATTGCAAAATTTATCAGGATCAGTTCATGTTTGTATCCATCACAATCCTTTAGGTATTGAACGATTTTCTTTTATGTGGAGATTGATTTCATGACAATAAACGGTACCCAAGGGTATGATAATTGCGTTGGCTGTTTAACAGGAATGTCTGCTACTCAGCAAAATTCATCCCAGAGCAAGTGATTGGCTTTTGCGCCCTTGAAGGACCCAATTGGAACCAAGATCAGCAAAATATTGAGGACAGAGGAAAGTGGAGGCAAATTCCTAATTCCCAGTTCCCTAGGATAACCTTTGGAAAAGTCCATCCGGCTTGAAAGGGTGTTATAATTATCTGCCCTGGCGGGGAGATGTTGCTGAACTGTCTATGCAACATCAAAAAGCTTGTTTTCCTAACTGGTAATTAGAGCCTCTCCGCGGGAGCGCTAGTTCATAAAGACGCTCCCTGTGAAACTGCTCCACCCATAAACAAGCCAGGCACAGTACTGTGACCAGGGAGGCAGAGGCCACTGCTAATGAGACATGACATCAGCATTCATCCTCTACCAGCCAATTATATTGGGAGAAGTAAATAAAGCTAATGAAACTTTCTTTTCATCCCTGTGGCATCTCTGCAGGTGAGACGTTGGCCCAGAAACCCCTCTGCTGGAGATCTTTCTGGGAATGTGCCATTTTACGGCTAGAATTCCTTAGAGAGGAAAAAAAAAAAAACACTTCACTGAATCGAAAAATTAAATAGACAGACTTGGTTCCATTTGTCAGAGGAGATACGACACCAGATGAAAAGCATTTGCTTTCCAGTGTGTGACTCTGAGGCAGACAGTGCGACCCCTGCATCTGGGAGGGGCGCTGGCTGCTGTCTGTCAGCATGGTCACCCCGCTCAGCTTCTGGGACACATTGTCTCTTCCATACTCTCCACTGAAGCAGCGTTTTAACATTCAGACAGCAGCAGGCCACTGCGAGGCCTGGTACCGTGTGGGTCCTGGGTTCTGGGAAGGTACTGCCTGGGCTTGAATCCCGCTGTGGTGCTTATGAGCTCAGTGACTTTGGCTCAGTTCCTTTAATGCCCCCTGCCTCAGCCTCTTCACCTGTGAAATGGGGATAAGGAAAGAACAAAGAACCTCCCTTGGTGGGGTTGTATTCAGCATTCAAGTGATAATCAGAAAAGTGTCTGATTGCTTAGCTAAGCCCCCTCACATCTCAGCTGCCCCTCACTGACAGGAGCAGTTTGTCTGCGTGCTTTTGGAGCTGAATTCTAAAGAAGACAAGCGGCTGCTTGGCTACACAAGGCAGCCGGCCGCCCTTCTCCCATCCCTTCTCGCCATGCCCTCTCTCTTGGCATTCTGTAACCATGATGATGTTAACCCAAGAATCCGGGCACTCAGATCTCTCAGGGCATTGGGGAGGCTCTGCCCAGAAGGAGGGGGCAGGGGCCCCTGTGGCTGCATTGCTCCGGCTCTGTGCTGCTCTGTGATGAACCCTGCCAATAGTGCTAAGTGCATTAACCAATATGTTCTGTTAAATCTTATGGGGAAAGTACCATATTGTCCCATTTTATGGAAAAAGAAACTGAGCCCCAGAAACAGGACACTATTCCCAGAGCCAGTGTCATGGAGTGAGTCACAGGGCCACGGCCGGGGCCAGAACTCAAGCCAGCATCACATCTTCTTCTGTTTCCTTTCTTTTGCCATTTTTAACTGTACCTTCTATCTTCTTAAATTTCCTACATTTTAAAGGGGCCACTGGTTGCAAAACACATTTTGATTTCAGAAACATTAATAGGTGACAGAATGTGCGTCTCAGGAGTATGGAGACAGACTCTGTCTTTGAGCTGATATTCTGTCCTCTGACTTCGCTACACGAGCAACTTTAAACAGAGTAGAATCAAATGCTTCTGTACTGTGGGATCCACATGGCAGCATGCAGGGAGGGGTCAGGGCATGGAGGGGAGCCAGGGAGGACTTTTGAAGGGGACACAATGGGCCTACACCCAGGAAGTGGAGGATGTCTAGATGGATTTATGGGCAGAGGATCTCCTAACTCAGGCAATACCACTGGGGAAGGCCTAAGAGAGGGCCGGGGAGTCTGGCTCAACATGGGCCCGTCACCCTCCTCCACCCTCATCAGCTTCATCTCCCACCACCCTGCCCCCAGCTGTGCTGTGAGCCCCGCCCTGTGTATTCAGGCTCTGTGCCTGCTGTTCCCCATGCTGGGAGATCCTTCCCTGCCTCCTTCTTTTGGCCAACTTCGGCTTGATCTTCTCCACTTAAGTTCAGGCTCTATGTCTTTTGGAAGCTCCCGTGATATCCTTCCTCTGTGCTCCTGCAGCTCCAGGTTAGTTAATTGAACAACTGCGCCTGCACCCTCCCTAGCCAGGTTCTGTGCTTGGTGACAGGATGAGAGTGTCAGTACATGTCTTAGTTACTTTTCACTCCTTGCTGAGACAAAACACCTGACACCCAAAATTAGGGAAGGAAAGGTTTATTTATCTTACAGTTTCTGGAGGTTTCAGTCCATAATCAGGTGGCTCCAAGGCAGGGTGGCATGGCACTGGGGCAACACTTCGAGGCAGCAGCCAAGCAAAAACAGCCAGAGTAAAAGGGGACAAGAGCAAGCCTCTTTTTCTCCCTTATATTGTACACAGGACACCAACCCCTCCAGGGTGGGTGTAGCATTCACAAATCTCCTTGCCTTCCTTTCACAGAATGAGGATATTTACAAAATAAGAACCCTGGCTCCCTGCTGAGTCTCTCATTTAAACTTTTAAACTTCTCAAGTTGACACACAACGTTATGGAAGAAGCAAGACGTGGAAGCAAGGAGGCCAGCTAGGAGGCTGCAGCAATGGTTGAGGAAGTATGGATGAAAGCTGAACCTATGGAGATAATATTTATATTTATTTTTCCAATACTGGGATTGAATCAGGGCTTTCCCACTAAGCTGCATCCCTAGTACTCTCCCTGCCACCACACACACTTTTAAGAAAATTTTTTGAGACGGAGTCTTTCTAAAACGTAAAATTGCCCAGGCTGCACATGACCCACCTGCCTCAGCCTCCCAGAGAGCCAGGATTATCGGTGTTTGCCACCACTTCTGAAGAGGGTCACATTTTTGAGCATCAACTGTAAGGCCCCAGGCACTACTGTTATCTTCATTTTACAGATGAGATAGTGCAGGTTTGAGAGGTTAAGAAGCTTACCAATGTAGGGAGCTGGAAGTAGCCCAGGTGGGCTTGGGGCCCAGGGCCTGACATAGGAGCTTCTGGTATTTGCCGCTACACAGGGGATTAGGGGCTGTTCCGTTCTAGTAGTTGGGAGGGGTAGATGTGGGGCCGGAAGAGAGACAGAATCTGAGCTTCTGTTTTAAGAGACATGGGCAGAGGATGCTGTCACTTGTCAACAGAGAAAGTGCTTGTGGAAGGGAGATGAATGACATTTGGAAATGGCATGTGTGTGAATTGTCTTTGGACGCTGTCATGCTATGTTGTCAGCAGAAGGTCATCTTGTCTTAAAAACAGTTTGTGTGTGAATTGTCATCAGAAAAAGGGTTGTGACCATTCTTGGTGCAGATGAGGTTTCCCAAGAACAGAAGGGAACAGAGAAGGCTGCCCAGGACATAGAGACTTCAGTATTTAAACTGACTCTTGAAACCAGAGGCTGCTGTCTCTGATCACAGCGCAGGGTGTGATTTCCGCTTGGCAAACATCTTTGGGACAAGTGAGTAATTAATTGGAGGGAAGATTCAGGGTGTGGGAGGGTTGCTAAGTGAAGTAGAGGAACAGGGTGCCAACAGATATTCCTAAGGAGGGTCAGGTGGCAAGAACACTGAGACCAACAAGACGCCATTCCCACCCTCAGAATGCATCTTGTCTCAGAAACAGAAGAGAACAGGAAATTCAGGCCTCTGTGACAAGTACGGTCACTTTCATTTTAATGGCTCTTCAGGAAAAATGGGTGACAGCCAGATATGTGGTCTAAGGGTATGGTGTTCCCGTTCAGTAGTTTTCAAAGGGGAAACTCCAGAAAGTCTTTCAAAGTCACTGAGAGGACAGCATGCAAGATGACATAGACTTTCAGATGTCATGGTAACAGTCCTGGGTTTGCTCCTCCAGTGATTAACACGTAGCCCCGCAGAGGGGGAGGTGCAATGGAAGCCAGATGTTGCCAGTCCTCTACAGACGGTGGCTTCTGCACATATCCAGAGTCCTGCCGGCTCCACGATGAAGCACGAACACAAAGCAGCTCTGAAAGAGACTGTGCAAGAAGCGGACACGTGCGTGTCTCTCAGGTGATGAATAATTGGCCCAAGTCTCCACAGGCCAACTCTCCGCCCCTCCACGTCCTCTGTTCTTGTCTCTAAAAGGAATATCTTTTCCTATGTCTGAAGCTGTGCTTGTGGTCCCATTCTTCCCCTTCCAGGGTCCTCATTCCATCACATTATCTTGTTTCCCGTGTCCATTTGTACTCGTGCCCTCATGGTTGTTTTCTTTCTCCTGTTTTACTCACCACACTTTTCTCCACATAGGAACTCTCTGTCTACATTCCTTGTAAGTTTCCTGGGAAAATGGGACTTTGCTTATTCCTTTCTCTTTCTCACTCTTTATCTCTTGAGAAAGTTGTGCTGTGGATCCCACTGTCCCTGGGACTCTGCTTTCGCAGACCACCAATGGTTCTTAACCCTAATACTGCAGAGGCCGACAGTGGGTTGTATCACTGGTGTCTAGTTGTGGTCAAAGGGATCTGAGAGAAAGTATACTGGGGCTCTGAGAGAGATTTTTCTCTCAGAAAAAATACTCCTGAGATAAAGGCCTTCCCACCACTCCTTTCTTCCTGTCACTGAACATGGTTTTATGAGAGTATGATGCTTGGAGCAAGGCAGACATCTTTTTTTTTTTTTTTTTTGCGGCACCAGGGATCGAGCTCACAACCTCGTGCCTGCCTGACAGGCGCATAAGCCACTGAGCCAACCTCCTGACCCTGGTTTTTTGAGGCAGGGTCGCACTGTGTAGCTCAGGCCGGCCTTGCGCTCGCGTTGTAGCCCAAGCTGGCCTCGAACTCACAACGCTCCTCCTACCTCAGCCTCCCGAGTGCTGGGATTAAAGGCGTGCGCCACCACGCCCGGCTGCAAGGCAGACATCTTGTTGGTAGAACAACCATGGTGGTGTTGACCTAGGGACTGGACACGTGGAACTGCTGGAACATTCCAGAACATCTTAGAACCACTGACACAAAGTGAAAAAAAATAATCCCCCTACTTGTAAAGGCATTTCTGATCTGATATTGTCACCCCAGCCTGAAGCATTCTGTGCTTGTATTCACTGAAGAGCAAAGTGATTCATGGAAAGGTAAGGAAATCACTCAAGAACCCAGAGCACAAGAAAGAGTCTAGGTTCAAACCAGGGTCAGATGCCAGGGGCCAAGGACCCCAGTACATAGCATCTCATGCAAGGAAAGACTCTCTGGCAAAAACTGGTGCTCTCTTCAAAACCCAGTGCCCTCTCCCAGGCTGGGTAAATTACTTTTATTTTTTTTTTATGTT
Organism: Dasyprocta punctata; assembly: GCA_004363535.1. Classification (NCBI taxonomy): domain Eukaryota; kingdom Metazoa; phylum Chordata; class Mammalia; order Rodentia; family Dasyproctidae; genus Dasyprocta; species Dasyprocta punctata. Next base: position 7,571 of record RJWM01001119.1, read on the forward strand.
TAAACAATTTTATTGAGATCTAATTTACATAAAATAAATTGTTAAGCTGCACATATTTAAAATATGCACTTCAGTGAGCTTTGCTGATTATATACCTGCAAAACAGCCAAAATTCTTCTATTGTATCACCTCAAGTCTCCTTGTGCCCCCTTCCCAGGTCATCCCTTCCTCCTCCCCTGTTCCCAGGCAACCACAGGTCAGATTTCTGTCTGACCTAACCCTATAGCTTTTTATATTATCATCAGGAATGCCTATGACTTAAAATTGCACCAAACTCTTGAACACTTGGTACTGTCATTCTTTTTCATTTTGGCCAACCTAGTGAGTGTGCAAAGGTATCACACAGCTTAGTTTGCACTTCCGTGTTGGCTATGATGCTAAGCATTTTTATGTTTTTTGGCCATGTGCCTATGCTTTTTGTTAACTGTTTATTGAAATATTTGCCATCTTATAAATTAAATGTCTAAATTGAGTTACAAGAATCATTTACATATTTTACATGTAAGTCCCTTACAGATAAATATGTCACAAATATATTCTTTCAGCTTGTGACTTGCCTTCCATTTTTTCCTTTCTTCTCCTTTCTTCCTTCACCTCCTTGCCACCCTCATCTCTCCCTCCCTCTCTCTCTCCTTCCCTTCCTTCCTACCTCCATCCTTTTTTCCAGCTTGTGGCTTTTGCTTTCCATTTTTCTTCTTTTCTTTCCTTCCATTCCCCCCCTCCATTTTCTCTTTCTCTCTTTTGCATTACTTGGGGTAGAACCCAGGGCCGTGCACATGCTAAAAAAAGTGCTCTACCACTGAGCAACACCACCAATCCTGCTTTCCATTTTCTTACTGATATTTTGAAGAGAAAACAAATTAACATCAAAAGTTTTTTACTCTTTCTGCATTGTTAAGGTCAACAAAATAAAAATTCTCACCATAAGCCATTATACCTTTTATAGATGTGCTTATGAATATATTTATAGCTTTAATTACAACATACATAACATAAACAGATTCCCAAATATATTCTTGAGTTCAATGAATCCAAAAATTAAAGCTTTAAGATGCTTCATAATAATTAATTAGGTTTAATTTACATATTTTATACATTATAATCTTCAAAAGAGGAAACTTTAGATGTTAAGGTTACTTAAAATAATTATTATTTACTGAATTTAGTCATTAAGATTTTTGGTATTTTAAAAATGTGTATATGAAAGGAATCGTTTGTTTAAAAGTTTATAATTAACTCAGTAGGAATTAGGAAGTTAGCACTATTTAACTGTGATATGACATTTCATTAATAAGGTTTTCTCTCTATTCTTTTCATTATTTTTATCAATTCACCTTAGTTATACAGCATAATGGGTTTTGTTCTGATATATTTATACATGCATACAACATACTTTGATCTTTTCCACCCCCTCTCCCACCCTTAAACTTTCCTCTCCCTCTCCGCTATTGTTCTTCTCTGTTGGTCTCCTTTCTACTTTCATGTCATCTCCTCCCTCCATGCCTTTTGCCTTTCTTGATTCCATATGTAAGAGTAAACATATGATATTTGTCTTCCTGAATCTGGCTTACTTCACTTAACATGATAATCTTTAGCTCCATCCATTTTCCTGTAAATGACACAATTTCATTCTGAATCCACCATTGTGAATATAGACCACATATTCTTTATCCACTCATCTGTTGGCAGGTGACTATGTTGTTTCCATAGTTTAACTCTTGTGAAATGTGCCACAATAAACATGGGTAGGCAGGTGTTCCTACAGTAAACTGAGTCTAATTTTTTCAATTATATACTAGGGAGTGGTATAGCTGGGTCATATGGCAGTTCTATTTTTAGTTTTTTGAGAAACCTCCATACTGATTTCCATAGTAACTATACTAATTTACATTCCCACCAACATCATAGGTGCATTTATCATTGCATCTTTACCAGAATTTGTTGTTTTTTGATTTTTGGTAACAGCTATTATGACTGGGTTGAGATGGAGTCCCCAAATACTTTTGAAGATCAAAATTTTTAATAAAGTTCAAATCAGTAATATTTTGTTCTGTAGCTCATATCTTCTGTGTTGGCTGAGTATTAGCAGTTAAAAACTTCTTTTCATTCACTAAATATGGGAAGTTATTGGCTATAACTTCTTCAAATGGTTTTTTCCCCCTGCTCTTTCATTTCTGACACTCATATTACCTGTAAATTAGATCTTCTGACAACATCTTTTAGGTATCTAAGGTTTTCCTAATTGTTTTTTCCAGGGCTTTTTCTTTTGTCTTTTCAAATGGATACTTCCTATTGATCTATCTTTATTCACTTGTTCCTCTCTTTCATTCTTATATTTAGCCCATTTAATGAATTTATAATTTTCAGATATTATTGTATTTTTTTCAGTTCTGAAATTTCCACTTGAGTTTTTATACATTCTATTTCTCAGACAAGTTCTTCTTTCTTTCCATTTTGACCATTTCAACATCTGGGGTTATTTTTCCTTTAAGAGTGACTCACATTTTCTTTCCTTATTCTATGTCAACCAATTTGGGCTTGTATCTTAAAGGGCCTTGTGAATGCTAGGCTATATAGAATCTGGATTCTGTGATATTTTTCTGAAGAATGTTGAGGTTTTTGTTGGAGCATACAATTAACCTGACTAGACTCTACCTATAAGTTCTCTGGTGCTTGCTTTTGACATTGGTCAAAATGCAGTTCAATTCTTTAAGCTTTTGCTGTTCTGTTCATACTACTTTGGAGTAAATCAGAACTCTGTGAAGTTCATACATAAAATCAGGAGATTTCTGTCTTCAGGCCTCTCTCTGCTAGAATTCCTACTACCCAGTGTCCTAGGTTGTTTCCTCTGGTTCCTTGGTATAAGTGATTGCAAGTTTTTACTAAAAACTTTATTTGGTCATTGAGGAGAACCTCGATGAGTTGTGTGGGAGGAGAGAAACCTGGTCAGCATCTGTCTGCCATTGGGGGAACCTGGTGAACCTTGAGGGAGGGGAAAAACCCTGCTCATTTCCTCTCCACCACCCCAGGAACCTTGGTCCAGAGGAACCCAGGTGCCTGGCATATTCCCTACACCATGGGACAGCAGCCAGCATGGGAAGCACCAGGACTCAGAAACTGGCTTGTCTGGAGGAACCCAGAGTAAATTCACTCTAACAAGGGGGAACACTTTGCATAAAAACCACTAATTTACAATAGGTTGTGTTATATAACTATACACTTTGCTTCTATGATCTAAAGTATAAAATCAACAGTTACTACAGTTTGTTAATTTCTAAACTGTGTTCAATGCTATCATTATTGTTAATTGTACTACTGTAGCTAGGATGTCATATCTGTTGCAATTAGTTATTCTCCCTTGTGTAACAATATTGGGAAGCCCTGGGGTAATAACCCCACCACAGCCCTACACTGAAAGACTGAGGACTGCACCAAACATAAGCCAACATTCTACTCTCAATTAATTGGGAAGGTGGGATATTGGGATATACAGAAACCAAGAATCTTCTAGACACAGAAGATATTCCTGAAGAACAGACTTTTCCTAGTGATACTAGTGACATTACTGCCTGCCATCAAAACTCACAAGGATAATCACAGAAAACAACACACAAACTTTTTTTTGAAATAGAAAATGTCAAGATGAAGGCACATAATGCAATCTCAGATCTCCAGCCCACCCAGAACAAGTCAAGGAGACATGAACATAGAATAAATTGGAAGTCACACATGTGAAATTCCTGAAATGATAGCAACTGAAGTAAAGAAACAATTCCATGAGACTGTAAAGGAAATCAGATCAGAAATAAGCTCTCAGGTGAAAAAAGAAATAACCATAATGAAAGAATTGTTGAGCATATCTAAAGAAGACAGAGATAAAAAAAAATAGAGGGGCATAGGAAAATGATAGAAGCCTTGAATGAACATCTAAGAAAAAATTAGAATGCATGAAACAGATTCACTTGATCTTAGCTAAAAGGCTGAGAAGCAATAAAACAGATTCAAAGATATATCTAGGAAATTAAAAATTCCATTGAAAGCTGGCAAATCTGCTTGAACAAAATTTAAGATAGATTTGCAGATCTTGAAGGCAGGATTGTACCTAGTGATCATGAAAGGAAAGATCTCTTAAAAATAATAAGGAACAGGGAAATAACAATTGAATAGCTTCAAGATGATGCAAAGCAAAACAGTGTAAGACTGACAGGTGTCAATGAAAAGGCAGCAGTCAACACAAATGACATAAAAAGACTATTTGCAGAAATAATAGCAGAAAATTTCCCATGCATGGGAAAAGAATCTGATGCACAGATAAGTGAGACACATACAACTTCAATTAGCCACAATCAAAATGAATCTGCACCCAGACATATAATAAAGATCCAGAAATTCAGGACAAGAACAGAATATTAAAATCTGTTAGAGAAAAAGAAATCACCTATCAAGGAAAGCCCATCAGAATCATGGCAGACACCTCAACACAAGCCATCGAGTCAAAAAGAGCTTGGAGTGAAGTATTTCAAGTCCCAAAAGAAAATAACTTCCAACCCAGATTGAGGTACCCTGCAAAACTATCTTTCAAAATTAATGGAGAAATAAGATACTTCCATGACAAAGAACAACTGAAGAAATTCATGACCACCAAACTAACCCTACAAAGAATACTAAAATATATTCTAGAAAGAGATAAAAATAAGCATAATTTCAAGAATGATAACAGAAAGAAATCACTAAGCAGGGCAAGAAATTAAACAAAGGAGAAAAGTAGGGAGCCAACAGCAAGACAATAACTTGTCAAAGCTAAGCCAATAAGTATCAGTTATAATCATTAATGTAGATGACCTCGATTCACCAATCAAAAGAAATAGACTGGTAGAGTGGATCAAGAAACAGGATCCAGCAATATGCTATATACAAGAAACACATCTAAGTAAAAAAGAAGCTCATAGACAGAAAGTCAAAGGATAGAAAACAATATTTCATGTGACAGGAACCCAGAAAAAATCAGGGGTAGCTATTCTGTTTTCAGACAATGTGAACTTCAAACCAAAAATGATCAAAAGAGATAAAGAAGATCACTACATATTTGTTAGGAGAAAAATTCAAGAGAAAGAGCTAACAATCATAACTATATATGCACCAAGTACAGGGGCACCCAACTATATAAGACAAATACTAATAGACATGAAAAATCAAACACACAATAAGACAATTGTAGCAGAGGACCTTAATAACCCATTGTCACAAAGTCATAGATCAACTAGACAAAAAAATCAGCAAAAAAATAACAGAACTGAATCAAACCTGTGAACAAATGGATTTACTTGATGTTTACAGGGTGTTCCACCCAACATCAGAACACACATTCTTCTCAGCTGCACATGGAACATTCTCTAAATTAGACCATATATCAGCCCATAGAATATACTTAAGTAAATGTAAAGGAATGAAAATTATCCCATGCATATTATCTGACTGTAATGCAATGAAATTGGAAATTAATGACAAAAGAAACTGCAAAAACTCCATACACACATAGAAATTAAATAATACCCTCCTGAACAACCAATGGGTCACAGATGAAATTAAAGAAGAAATTAAGCAACATCTACAATCAAACAAAAATGCAAATACAACTCACAGGAACCTGTGAAATGCACTGAAAGCAGTCCTTAGAGGGAAATTTATAGTGGTGAATTCTCATATCAGGAAAATGGAATGAGTACAAATAAACAACTTAATGCTGCATGTCAAGCTTCTAGAAAAAGAAGAGCAAGTCAAGCCCAAAGACCAAAGAAGGGAGAAAATTATAAATATCAGAACAGAAATTAATGCAATTGAGACTAAGAAAACAATACAAAGAATTAATGAGTCAGAGTTGGTTCTTTGAAAGAATAAACAAAATTGAGAAGCCCTTAGCTAACTTTATCAAGAAAAGGAAAGAAAAAAACTCAAATTGATGCAATAAGGAATAAAAAGGATGAAATAACTATAGAACCTGTGGAAATTCAGAAGATCATCAATAACTACTTTGAAAATCTTTACTCTTGGAGTATGCACGACTGCGTGGACTCCCAGGAGAGAATGATGTGCCTTTTGAGAACCCGCCGTGTTGGGCAGAGAGGCAGCAACCAGAAGAAAACCTGCCTGCCTCCCTGGTGAGTGTGTGCAACTGTGCAGACTCCAGGAAGAGAAAGAGATGTGTGTCCCATAGGCCTACCAGCACGCAGGCTACGAATCAAGGACTTCCCTGTGCCACCCCTGTAAGTAACCTGCTGGCTCAGAGGACCAGCTAAGTTCATAGCAACTAACGTACATAACGCAACTAAATGCTTGTATTGTTAGGTTATTTTGTAGGCCTGGTGCCCACAGTCTGAGCATTTCTTGGGAAGTTGACATTGTGCAGTGTGGCAAATATGTGGGATTGTCCTCTGTCTTTTCTTAGAGCCCCAATATCATTCTTATTCTTTTGCTTAATTTTGATTAATTTTCATTTCTTTTTTTTCCTTCATTTCATATCTAGTTTTTATTGGTTTTATTGTGTTTTGTTTTTGCTGTACCTGATGGAATGGTCAACTATTCTGCAAATAACAAGATACACTATAGTAGCTATTGTTTTCATAGTATCTCTCTTTGAAGTTCTATGCCAGTTCTACTGCTTTGTTTTGATTGTTCTGTTGACTTTTGTTGGATTTTACTATCTTTAAAATAAAATAAAATTAAATTTAAAAAAAGAAAAAGAAAATCTTTACTCTCATAGAATGGAAAATACCGAAGAAATGGACAGAGTCCTAGAAACATATGAATGATCAAATCTGGATCAAGAAGATATAAAAATTCTGAATAATCCAACATCAGTTAATGAAATTGAAAATGTAATTAGAAACTTACCAACAAAGAAAAGCCCAGGTCCTGATGAATTCATGACTGAATTTGAAAGAAATTTAGAGAATATTTAACACCATTACTCCTCAAACTCTTTAATGAAATTGAAAGGGAAGCAATTCTCCCTGACTCATTCCTGGAGGCAACTAATATTCTGATACCAAAACCAGAGAAAGAACCCCCTCAAACATACAGGCCAATCTCCCTAGTGAACATAGATGCAAAAATCCTCAATAAAATACTAGCAAAAAGAATGCATAAAATCATCAAGAAAGTATATACTATGACCAATGGGATTCATCTCCGGAATGCAGGGATGGTTCAATATATGCAAATCAATAAATATAGTACACCATATCAACAGAGCCAAAAACAAAAATCACATGATCATCTCAATAGACGCAGAAAAAGCTTTTGATAAAGTCCAACATGTGTTCATGATAAAAACTCTACAGAAAATTGGAATAGATGGTCTCTACTTCAATCTGATAAAAGCCATCTATGACAAACCAACAACCAACATCATACTAAATGGACAAAAATTGAAAACTTTCACACTAAAATCAGGAGCAAGACAAGGTGTCCACTATCACCACTCTTATTCAATATGGTTCTTGAAACATTAGCCAGAGCCATTAGAAAAGAGAAACAAAAGGAATAAGGATATGATAGGAAGAAGTTAAATTATCATTATTCACAAATGACATGATACTCTACATAGAAGTCCCCAAAAACTCCACCAAAAGACTTCTAGATCTAATAACCAATTTTAGGAGTGTAGCTGTATACAAAGTCAGTACTCAAAAATCAATAGCATTCCTGTACACAAACAACAAACTCACTGAGAGAGAAATTATGGAAATATTACCTTTCACAATAGCACCCAAAGAAATGAAATTCTTAGGGATCAGTCTAACAAAGGAAGTAAAAGACTTATACATTGGAAATTATTGTACTCTGAAAAAAGAAATTGAAGAAGATTCCAGAAAGTGGAAAACTATTCCTTGTTCATGGATAGGAAGAGTCAACATTATGAAAATGTCTGTACTTCCAAAATTGTTATGCAGATTTAATGCAAACCTAATCAAAATACCATTAGCATACCTCACAGATCTAGAGGAAATATTCCTAAAATACATCTGGAATCAGAAGAGAACTAGAATAGCAAAGGCAATCCTGGGACACAAAGGTAAGGCAGGAGACATCATAATCCCTAACTTGAAATTATACTACAGAGCTACTGTAAAAGAACTGGCATGGTACTGGTTTTAAAAAAAAACAGACCTGAGGATCAATGGAACAGGGTAGAAGATGGAGACACAACTGCAAACACAGTCAGTCACCTTATCTTTGACAAAGGGGCCAAAGAAGTTCACAGGGAGAAAGATAGTCTCTTCAATAAATGATGCTGGAAAATCTTGCTTTTTACAAGCCAAAGACTAAAACTAGACCTATGTCTATCACCATGCACTAAATGAAAGTCAAAATGTATCAAAGATCTAGGAGTGCATGTGACCAGCACAGACTCCAGGAGGAGAAAGAGATGTGCTTCTCGAGATCCCGCTATGTTGGGCAGGGAGGCTCCAACCAGAAGACAACCTAGCCTGACTTCCAGGTGAGTGTGTGTGACCAGCGCGGACTCCAGGAGGAGAAAGAGATGTGCCTCTCATAGGCCTACCGGCGTGCGGGCTAAGTATCAAGGACTCCCCACCGTGTCCCTGCTCTGTAGACAACCTGCTGATTCAGAGGGCTGGCTGAGTTGATAGTAACTATAGTACATAAGGCAACTAAATGCTTGCATTGTTCAGTTGATTTTGTAGGACTGGAGCCGGCGGTCTGAGCAACTCTTGGGAAGATGATAGTATGCAATATAGCAAATATGGGGGATTCTCCTCTGTCTTGTCTTTGCGGCCCAATATTGGTCTCATGGTTTTGCTTTATTCTGATTAATTTTTTTCTTTATTTCTTACTCCTTTTTTATTGGTTTTATTGTGTTTTGTTTTTGTTTGATTTTACTATACCTGATGGAATGGTCAGCTGTTCTGAAAGTAACAAGATACACTATAGTAGCTATTGTCTTCTTACTATCTTTCTTTGAAGTTCTGTACCAGTTTTACTGCTTTGTTTTGATTGACTTTGTTCTGTTATGTTTTGCTAGATTTTAATATCTTTAAAATAAAAAAATCTAAATATTAAAATAGAAATACTAAATGTACTGGAAGACAAAGTAGGTAGAAATCTTAAACACACAGGGGTGGGCAGAAAGTTCATGAACAAAATGAAAACTGCATGGGAAATACTTCAAAGAATCAACAACTGGGATCTCATCTTATTAAAAAGTTTTTGCACATTAAAAGAAATCAACAGCGTGAAAAGAAAATTCATGAATTGGGAAAAAAATTTAGCCAACTGTCCCTCAAAGGACTTACATCTAGGGCATATAAATAATTGAAAACAATCAGGCCCTCTAAATTCCAAGACCCAATCCAAAAATGGGCATCTGAGATGATCCATAGTTCTCAGAGGAAGAAATATAAGTGGCAAACAAATATGTGAAAAAATGTTCAGCATTATTCATCATTCATTGGTCAGAAATGCAAATTAAAACAACACGAAGATTCCATCTCACATGGGAGTAAATGGCTATCATCAAAAAATCATCTGATAAAGACTTCCAGGAAAATGGCAGAGTGGTGAGCAGCAGAGAAAGAACCTCTCCAAGTCTTGGTGTCCAGGACCTGGAATATCACAATGTGAGGAAGAGAAGGAGGAGTGGGGTGGGACCCATAGACACAGGAAGTATCTGAACTGAGACTTGAAGCTCATGGAGACAGAGATAATTCAGGAATCCAGCAAAAATAAGAAAACCAGGAGTAGTGGCCCTGCAGGATGGGGAGAAGCAGCAAGGAAGCCATGCAGCCCCCGCCCCCGTGTGCTGGCAGAGGCCCTGCTGGCTGGGGAGAAGCAGTAAGGAAGCCAAGCAGGCACCCCTCCTTGCCAGTGGAGGAACTGCTGGCCGGGGAGAAGCATCACGGCAGCCAGGCAGCCTCCCTGTGTGCCGGCAGAGCCCCTGCTGGCTGGGGAGAAGCAGCAATGAAGCTGCCTCTGCCCGCTCCCCTCCCACCGTGAGCAACCGGCCATGACACAGACTGAGATGATAATAACTGAAGTAGGGAAGCAACCTGACATTTGTGTTGTTTGATTGACTGTGCAAGCCTGGGGCTGGTAGTCGAAGCAACTATTTAGAGGATAAAAATATGCAATATAGTAAAGATTGTGGATTTCCTACTGTCCTATCACCATTTTTTTTGTTTGTTTCATTTTACTGCTGTTTTATTCCCTTTAACATAAAAAAAAATCATGTAGTAACAAATGCTGGTGGGGCTGTGGGAAAAAGGAATCCTTCTCTACTGTTGGTAGGCGTGTAGACTGATGCAAGCACTGTGGAAACCAGTGGAGATTCCTCAAAAAACTGTGAGTAGTGGTCCCATTCAACCCAGCTGTTCCCCTTCTGGATATTTTTCTAGAAGAACTGAAAACACCATACCACAACAATACATGTGCATCCATACTTATAGCAGCATAATTTGTAATAGCTAAATCTTGGAAACAACCCAAATGCCCATCAATTGAGGAATCGATAAAAACGATATGATATTTTTATACAAGGGAGTACTACTCAACTATAAAGAAAGATAAACTCAAGATTTTTATAGTTAAATGGATACAACTTGAGACCATACTCGTAAGCAAAATAAATCATACTCATGTGTGTAAACATCATATTGTCTCCCTAATGTAAGAAACCGAAAGAGTACATAAGATCCAAAAGGTATAATAGATATTGTGAGAGGGTAAGAAACTGCTCAAAAGGAAAGAACAACTGGAATGGGGGAAAGGAGAAAAGAAGGAAGGGAAAAAAACATATAAATACACCCAAGATAGCTAAGATAATTGTACTACTAATTCGATTAGTTCATTGAAAGAAACAGTTAGTGCTTATAATGTTTGATTAATTTTGCATGCCTAGATCTGGTAATCTGAGCGACTATTTTTAAGATAACAATATGCAATATAATAACCATTGTTAATTTCCTATCATCTTGTTTTGAAATTCTGTATCATTTTTATTTTTTTCACTCTCTTTAAAATTTAAAAAAACTCACAGAATTAGAGAAAACAATCCTAAAATTAAAAAAATTAGAACAAAACAAAACAAACATCATTTATCCTTGATGTGCTTCCTTATAACTGTGGTTTGCCCAAAGGATGAAGGAGGGGGACTCACTTTCATGATAATACTTCTCTAAGTTTTAATTTGATTTAGCTTTTTAAATTTATTTTTAAAACGTGACATTTAAGGTATACAACATTATATGTATGTATTTTCCTACTATGATGGAACAAATTAACATACCTATTATCTCATATGGTTACTATTTTCCTCCTAGTTGTAGAAGAGTGATAACTTACCCATTTAGCAAAAGCCCTCAACACAATACACTGTAACAGTGGTCTTGTTTCTACATTAGATCTTTTGATCATTCTATGTATTTTTTACTTGGTATACAGTGACTTACATCTCTCTATCTCATCTCTCCCCAAATCCAACTCTGGTAACCATTGTTTTATTCTCTATCTCTGTATATTTGGCTTTCCAATTTTTTTATACTTCATATATAAGTGAGATCATGCAATGTCTGTGTCTGACTTACTTCCCTTAGTATATTATCCTTCAGGTTGTGGTCAATGGCAGGATATCCTTTATTTTAATGGCTATATTTTGTTTATGGAAATATATATCTATGTGTCCACACATACATGTATCCACATACATATATATTTATGTACCTCACTCTATATCTCTGTATGCAGCTGATTATCCACTTGTCCATGAACACCTAAACTGTCACCACCTCACAGACATCTGCACTCCCATGTTCACTGCAGCATTATTCTCTAAGTTTTTGTTTATCTTTCAAATCAACAGATAGTTTTATAAAATTATCTGCAGGGAGACCTAAACCACTAAACTCCAGACGCAGTCAATTCCTTTTTCCTTATTGTGTTCTGGTGGGAGGTTTCCCAAGACCCTTCGTCATTCTTTCTTGTTTTCCATCTTTCTCTTCCTTTGCTTAAACAAGTGTGTTAAGGTTCTTGTTCTGCCCTTAGGTCTCTTGCAGTGCTGCTAATTTTCTCAGGAACCCTCTTCATTGACGCAACCTCCAAGTACCCTACCTGTAATCTTTACTATGAGTCAGTCCCTGGTCTAGCTCACCTGCTTAGTTACTGTATGGTACTCAGTGAACCAGGCTTAGAATAACTAGATGTCGATACATTTATATTATTACTTCCAATTTGTTCATTGTTGGCCAAGAATCAAAGATAACAGTGGTGTCACTAGTTATTCATTGATCTGTTGATGAAACTCAATTTTTGGGGGGTAGGGTACTAGGAATTAAACTCAGGGCCTCAGGCTTGCCAGGCAGGTACTGTGCCACTGAGATACACCCCTGGCCCTATAATACTTAACTTTGACGATGACCATTACAGAAGAACTACAGGTTGCACATTCCTAACTTGAAAATTTCAAAGTCAAAGTGCTCCAAAATCTGAACTTTCAGAGTTTGGACTTTTGGCTTAGGGATGCTCTACCAGTAAAGCGAATATTCCAAAATATGAAAAACAGTGAAATACGAAACACTTGTGATCTCAAGTATTTCAGATAATAGATACTCAGCCTGTACCACATGGCTCAGGAATACGGTCTTCTTTGCTTGCTTCCTCTCCTCTCCGATGTTACAGGTTCATATTGATAATCAGTATGTGACTTTCACTGTCATGTAGCTTCACTTACTCCACAATTGTTCCTAAGTGTTCTGTCCTCAGGCACAGAGTGGCATTGGGAATAAGGTAGTAAATGCTTATATCTTGCTAGGGGCTACATTTAAAGACCATTAAACTGGCACATTTCTTAATGATGTGTTATGAAGATAAAGGAGCTGGGAATGTAATGTCAGGAGACAAGGAGCAACTTTGCTTGTGAGATATGGTGAAGTGTGACCTGTGAGTTGAGACCAAAATGATGGCCTGAAACCAATGCCTAGCAGAGGAAACAGCAAGTGCAAAGGCAGCATCCCTGGAATGGCCTGCAAAGGTGGTGTGCGATGAGGTTTGAGATGGACAAGGGGCAGAGTGAAGCAGACCAGGGATTCATAGCAAAGACTTTAGGAACATCAAACATGAGAAAGCTTACTTTTTAAAAACAGCTGTCAGAGCCGGGCGTGGTGGCGCACGCCTTTAATCCCAGCACTCGGGAGGCTGAGGTAGGTGGAGCGTTGTGAGTTCGAGGCCGGCTTGGGCTACAACGCGAGCGCAAGGCCGGCCTGAGCTACATAGTGCGACCCTGCCTCAAAAAACCAGGGCTGGGGAGTTGGCTTAGCGGCTTAAGCGCCTTCCCTGGCAAGCGCAAGGCTGTGAGTTGAATCCCCAGTGCTGCAAAACAAACAAACAAACAAACAAACAAACAAAAAATAAAAACAGCTGTCAGAATAGAATAATAAGGGTGACATAAATATTTAATCAAATTCATTTGCACAGATAAAACCTAAAAGTAAAATCCAATGTGTGTGTGTGTTGTCACTAATGTTTAAAAAAAGGAAATAAAGTCCACTAGAAGAAAAAGAAAATTTACTCAATAAAATCTTCTAGAAAAATGCCCCATCATCTTTATTTCAAAAAGAACTCCCCATTTAATATATGCATACCTTCACATACACACACAAGCTCTCCAGTGATATAAGACAATATTTTATGATGTTATAAAAACTATCTGGCTGGGCGTGGTGGTGCACGCCTTTAATCCCAGCACTTGGGAGGCTGAGGTAGGTGGAGCATTGTGAGTTTGAGGCTGGCTTGGGTTACAACATGAACTACATAGTGCGATCCTATCTCAAAAAAAAAAAAAAAAAAAAAAAATAGGGCTGGAGTTTGGCTCAGTGACTTAAGTGCCTGCCTGGTGGGTGCAAGGTTGTGAATTTGATCTCCAGTACTGACAAAACAACAACAACCACAACAAAAATACTTGTCAAGCACGATTCCTTGCAGGTGCAACCAAAACCGCTAAGGTTATCTCAGTAAGAAATCCCTGGTATCTGTTATGGAAAGCTTTTAATAGCACTTGCCATGACAAATTATTCCTCAACCTTCCCCCCACCCCCAATTCAATATAATATTGCTACTTAATTTTGTGACCGCACAGAGTCATGTGAGATACTACTTGGAGAATAAGTATGAAGAGTTCAAGTAAATATAAATGATGCTTTTACTACCTTTTCTCCAGATTTTACATTAGAATACAAGCTACAATTGTATTATGTGTATATGCATAATGTACACATATTCTACAGTTGTCTGCATCTCATATCTTCTACAAGCACATGAGGCAAATGGTCCTATTCGCTTGTTCAGGTTTAAAACTATTGTTTGCCTTGTAATTCTGTTGGGAGCTCATAATCTCATAAAGCTGAAAACCGTACAATATGACAAAATGTACTGATGGCCTCATTCTTCCAACCGTAGAAGAAACATGATCGAAGATTCAAGATAAACTTATTTTGTAAAAAGTAAATGCAATTGGATAATCATCAAGCTAACCTCATTCACAACTCACTGTTTTGAGTCTTGGCAACCCAATTTAAGATCACTTTAAGGAATCTTCTCCCTTAAGCAACTTTTTAAAACAATTAATTGGAAGGGTTGAGAGACCTGATGTCTTACATACTGGAGTGGGAGCTGTAAAACCAAGAGTGCATTAGTCTGTTTTCCATCTACTATAATGAAATACTTGAGGTTAGGTACTTTATATGAAAAGGTTTATTTATCTCACAGTTCTGGGGGCTCAAGAGCATGGTGCAGGCATCATTTTAGAAGCATGTTGGCTCTCTGGTGAAGGCCACGTGGCAGATGGTGTCATAATGGCCACAGCATATGAAAGGACAGATCATATCACAAAACAGGAAACCAGAAAGCAACAGGGCCCTCAAGGAGTATTACACTATTTCCTTCTAAGGGTACCTATCCAGTGACCTAAGGACTTTGCACTAGGCTCTCCCTTTTAAATGTCCCATTGCATTTTTCACATCACCAAATTGGGGACTATGCATCACTGTGGGAACAAATCAAAACCACAGCAGGGAGTGAAGCGTTGTCTGACAGACGAGTTACCACCATAGATAAAGCTGTTTTCTGTGAGCCATTCAGCTCAGTGTCTTAATATCTAGTGAAAATTCTGTCTGGAGTAACCTGCTCCTTCTCCAGACTTCACCATCCTGGACCAGGTTTAATCAGGGAAGGGGTTTACTGGTCTTTCCAAGGCTTTGCGAATATCAGGATGAAATCTCAGGGTTTCCAGTCAACACTGGGGGTTCTCCCAGGCAAGGTAGTCAAAGGTGCTGAACGCTGCTGTGTTGCCACAGCTGAGCTGGGACCAAACTTTCAGCTCTGAAATGCAGTTCCAAGAAAAACAAGGTAGTGTTCAGAAGCAGGGGCTTTAAGCTTGGATTGCGGCATCCTGACACTTGCATTTCCACTGATGAACTGGGTGACCTTGGCCACGTGCCCCCGCCTTTCTGAGCCAAAGCACTTAAGACACACGGAACACTCAAAACCACAGCAAGTGTGCTCATAACATCTTTTATTGTTTTTCACAGTATTAAGCCACTTATTTTTGATATTTTTTTTCATTTTTAAACAGAATTGTGTTAGTGATCTATTATCTAAGTGATACATTAACATATTTCCTGGTCCTCAGAAACATTTTTCAACTTTATTCTGAATCTCTTAATATTGTGGAACACAGGTGTTTTGTTATTTAAAAATTGTAGGAATTTCATGATTCCTTTTTCTTAGTATTTTCTTGGGTATTTCAAATCAATTCTTTGACTTACTAGATTTTTCTCAGAAATGGATTTACTTAAATTCCCACTAATTATTACTTTTAATTATCTCTATATCCTTCCCCAATTTTTTTTACAGGGAACATGAGAAAGAGAGCACATTTTTCAGTCCTGATTAAGCTCTTCCCGTTTCCCTCCTGACAGCCCCTCACTGTGGAGTCACAGCCCATGTGTTTATGGTCTCACTGTCTCCACCTCCCACGTCTCCAGTGGCCCATTAGTTATGCCTCTCCTGACTTCTTACATTCAAACCTGTTGCAAAGAAAAATAAACACAAAATAAGTTCACTGTGAAGCACCACAAGGACATTCTGGTTTGGAAAATTTTTAATTTTTTTGCACATAACAATGAACAATGGTAAGCCACCAATTTGTATTATAATAACTCCTTGTCGTTTGTTACTTATGAATTTACATATCCAGTTATCTTTCTATTTAATTTCCTGTCATTTTGCTATGATGACTAAAAATCTTTAACAAGAAATTTTTTATTTTTTATTTTTTTTTACTTAACGGACTTTGCAATTCATTTGTAACCAGTCAGTTTTTAAAAGTTGGTTTAGGCTTAGTGAATACTACTGCATAATCCTGCAAAGTTTCCCTGCGGGAATTTGGAGTACCTGGTTGTTCACCAGGATAATTTGTGAAAAACACTACATGGATTGGCTGGATATGGTGGTGCAGTCTGTGATTCCAGCTACTTGGGAGACTGAGGTGGAACAATTGCAAGCCCAAGGCCACCCTGGGTAATTTAGTGAGACCTTGTCAAATAAAAAGGCTAGGAATGTAGCTCAACATCCTGGGTTCAAGCCTCACAAAAGAAACAAGCAAGCAAACATGCAAACAAACCACATGGATAAAAGCACACCAGGGCCAGGAGCTGTTAAGGAAATGCAGCAAAGCATATTATATAAAAACAATGCCAGCTTTAAATAACTGATGCTGTTTTGTCACGGGATACTGTACTGGTACATTAAACCACATTAGGTTCAGGTTAGTTGGGCAAAAGCCTGTTTTGGACCCACCAGAATTTCTGCTTTGTTTTTGTTGAAAAGTCTGCATCAACTTCCACTTTTTTGTTGAAACAGGTGAAATTTTCAGGTTGGTAAATAAAGGGCCATTCTGACCCCATAAGAATTTCACCATTGACTGACCCTAGCACCAGAAAATTGCGAATGAACAAACTGGGCTGCAGAGGGACTTTCCATGCCACATTTTAGGGCCTTGATTTCAGTCTTCTGGGTGAGATTTTCATAAACAGACAATCTTTGTGCAAAGGTAACTTTTGTAGTTGTCAGGAAGACAAATTAAAGTTCTGACTTGTATCAAGTGTATTCTGGAGCATTAGCAATAACTGACAGTTTAGAATTTAACAGCCAATAGTAGCTACTTGGCTCTGTTAAAATAAGTCTACATTGCTCTGGTGAGAGAGAGAGAGAGCGAGCACGAGAGAGAGAACAAGAGAGAGAGAGCGCGAGAGAGCGCTATTTGTTTTGCTAAAAAGGAGATGACCTTTGTTTTACTAACATTTTGGGAGTCATGACCACAATTTAATATAATCAGATACAGTTTGTTCAAGGAATTATCAAAGATCACACTTGGATATCAAGTTGGGACTGAGGTCAATAGGTAGACATTGATCATATGCTGCCAGAAACAATCTAATTTTGAGCAGAGTTGAAAAATGCAGCATTAGGAGAATTTTCTCAAACATTCATGCAAAGACAGTCTAATATCTAATTATCAGAAAATTATTCCTAGGCTTTCTGTGTGGCAGTTCTATTGTGAATATACCTGAGCATAGGATTTACCCAAAAGGATGTAAATTCACAAAACTGCCTGGTCTATGCTTACATTGCAACAAAGGGTTGTGTGCTGCTGCTGTTTCTGGCAAAATAAAAAACTGGAAGTGAAAAGTGAGAAGACCACAAAAGGAAGTCATTCCTTCTTCATCAGCTCCATTAGATCATCTTCTATTCCCTTCTCACTTAGCTCATCTAAACTGTAATACCGATGAACAATTTTCTCAGCGGTGACAACCACAACTCGGAGCCCATGAGTGTCTTTGCCCAATTGGCATCCAATAGCAGATGACACTACCATGTCCAGGTTCTGGTAGGTGCCCCCAGCATTCCTGTGGTAGTGGCCTGAGAACACAGCTCTGATACCTGCAGGTAAGGGAAAAGACATTAGGGACAAGGTCACCACGCTTTATTCTGAGAACAATACTATATTATATTAAATGCAAAGTATTATTTTGTGTGTAATAAAAAAGAAGGCAGGTAACATATATGACATCTAGACTCTTTTCCAAGATAACTCATATACATACTGTATCATTAACACATTTGTTATAACTAGTACAAGATGGTATCCGATGAGAGAAGACACAGCAAGTGACTTTGGAAGAGATAAAGGAGAACGAAGAAAACATTTTGAGGTTTGTATAAATATCTACATGATGGGAGCTGTATATGTACAAAAAGGAGTATTTATTGAGGGCATTGCACGGTGGTAGAGGGTAGGGTTTCCTAGCATTTATAAAGCTCTGGGCTCAACTCTGTTATGGTATAGATTAAAATGGCCCTCAAAGCTTCATGTGCTCAAGAGTGGGGGCTTTTGGAAGGTGACTGGATTGTGAGGTCATACAGCTGACTGGATGCTAGGATATGGTCGGAAAAGGTGGGTCAGTGGGGTCTGCAAGCATTGCCTGGAAGGGCTTATCTGTTCCCCACCTCTGCCTTCACACTTTCTAGTTCTCTGCTACCATGCCATGAGCTGCTGCTTCTCTGCCATGCCACTCTGCCTCGGAGTCATGTGCCTATGAACTGAAACCTCTACAAACTGTGAGCCAAAATAAACTTTTCCCTCTTTAAGTTATGGGTATCAGGTATTGTGTCCCAGTGATGAGAAAATACTGCAAATAAATAAAATAAACAAGTAAGTAAACAGTGGTTAACATCTTCTAATTAAGAGAATATGTTCAACATTTATGTCTCTCCACTACTCCAAATTTACAGCCCTGATAGAAAAACTGTAAGAAAACTAAAGGATGTAAGTAGGCACAACACCAAAATAAGTAGCTTTATGGGCCAGAAACAAAAGAGAAAAGTAAAGTTATGAATGGGATTATAATGTTGCTGGAGTGAAGCTCCTAAAGACTGCGGCCAGTGGGAGCAGAGAGAACCAGCCAGATCCACCTCTGCCAGCCGGCCACCACCATCAGAAGGTTTGCTTCCTGAGGGCAGCCAGTATGAGCAGGGACACGCAACCAGGTAAGCCCCATGCACCTGCATGCCACCATTGGAGACCCCTGATTCCTTCAGGCAGCCATCACCCACCAGGAGAATCAGACAAACACACCTCTGTGTACCTGCCACCACTGGGGGAGTCCCAGTGTAGACACGCAAGATGAGAGAAGCAGCCCCACCGCCATGTACCCCTGGCCATTGGCGAAGCCTCAGTGTAGCTGCACGGATCTGGAGAAGCCTTCCCCACACCCTGCTACCTCCCTGTAAACCTGGGGTCAGAGCAACCCAGATGCCTGTCCCATTCTCCTACACTCCAGAGGGGTGGCCAATGTGGGAAGTGCCTGGGGCCCCACAACCAACTTGTTGGGAGGAACCCAGGAGAATGTCAAGATGAAGGAACAAAAGGCAATCTCAGACCTCTAGTCCACACAGAGCAAGTTTGGGAGATACAGACATGGAAGAAAATGGAAGTCACACACCTGAAATCTCTGAAAGGATAGCAACTGAAGTAAAGAAACAATTTCATGAGACTGTAAAAGTAATCAAATCAGAAATAGTGTCTCAGGTTAAAGAAGAAATCACAGACATAATGAAAGAATTGCTGAGCATCTCTAAAGAAGACATAGACAAAAAAAGTATAGAAGCATAGGAAAATGATGGAAACCTTGAATGAACAATATAGGAAGGAATTATAATGCATGAAACAGATTCAAAGAGATATCCAGGAAATTAAAAAGTTGATCAAAGGCTGGCAAAATTGCTTGAAAGAGACTGAAGATAGACTTTCAGACCTTGAAGATAGGATCACAGCTAGCAATTGTGAAAGAAAAGATCTCTTAAAAATAACAAGGAACTAGGAAATAACAATTCAATGGCTGCAAAATGATGCAAAGAAAAATAATTTAAGAGTGATAGGTATCAGTGAAGAAGCAGGGGTCAACACAAATGGAATAAAAAGGCTGTTTATAGAAGTAATAGCAGAGGCTGGGCATGGTGGCATATGCCTTTAATCCCAGCACTCGGGAGGCTGAGGCAGGAGGATTGTTGTGAGTTCAAGACCAGCTTGGGCTACAAAGTGAGCTCAAGGCCAGCCTGAACTTCATTCATAATGAGACTCTGTCTCAAAAAAATAGGGCCAGGAGTTTAGCTCAGTTGGTTAAGCGCCTGCCTAGCAGGCACAAGGTTGTGAGTTCAATCTCTGGTACAAAAACCAAACCAAACCAAAACAAAACAAAACAAAAAAAACCCAAAATAAGCAAACAAACAAAAAACGAAAAACACAAAGTAATAGCAAAAAACTTCCAAAACATGGGAAAAGGATCTGGCATACAGATAAGCAAGGCATACAGAACTCCAACTAGCTGTAACCAAAGTAAAGCTACACTCAGACTTATAATAATCATGATCCCAGAAACCCAGCACAAGAACAGAATATTAAAAGCTGTTAGAAAAAAAGAAACAGATCACCTATAAAGCAAAATCAATCAGAATCACAGCAGACTTCTCAACACAAACCATCAAGTTAAGAAGAGTTTGAAGTGAAGTGTTTCAAATCCTGAAAGAAAACAACTTCCAACCCAGGTTGATGTACTCTGCAAAACTATCTTTCAAAACTGATGGAAAAATAAGATACTTCCATGATAAAGAACAACTGAAGGACTTCATAACCACCAAACCAATCCTACAGAGAGTGCTGAAACATATTCTAGAGAGAGATAAAGATGACCATGGTTCCAGGAACAGCAGCAGAGGAGGATCGCCAAACAAGACAGACAACTGAATGAAGGGGAAAAGTGGAGAGCCAACAGCAAGAGGATAGCATGGCAGAGACGAACCAATGTATGCTGGTTGTTACAATTAATGTAGATGGCCTCAATTTACCAATAAAAAGAAACACAGGAAGAGTGGATCAAGAAACAAGATCCATCAATATACTGTATACAAGAAACACATTTAACTCAAAAAGAAATTCGTAAGACTGAAATTGAAGGAGAGAAAACAATTGTTCCATGTGACAGGATCAGAACAAAGAAATGGTAACTTGCCCATCAGCTGCAGAATGGGTTACAAAGATAAGGTATTTTCATAAAATAGAAAGCTACACAGCTATAAAATAGGATAATCTTGAGGCTCTTGTGAGTAAATGAATGCAACCGGAGAGCATGTTCATGGGTGAAATGGTTTGAACTCATATGGGTGAACCCTATCATAAAAAATAGCAGGAGTTAGTGGGATCCAAAAAGCGCAATAGATATTATGAAAGTGATATGGGAGGAAACGCCTAGGAGGGGAAGGTGGTAACCATTGTTAATTTCTTATTATTTTGTCTTTAACTCTTGTATCATTTTCACAATTTTGTTAGGTTTGGTTTTGTTCTGTCTTGTTTTGTTAGATTTTACTGTGTCTGATGGTATGGGCATCTATTTTGAAGACAATGGGATGTATTATGGTAACCATTGTTGGTTTCCTATATCTTGTTTTGAACTCCTATAATGCATTCATTGTTTTGTTTAATTGGTTTTATTGTTTTGTTTTCTTTGATTTTATTATGTGTGATAGCATTGATGAATTTTTTGAAGAAAACAAGACATTATAGTAACCACTGTTCATTTCTGTTATCTTGTTTTGAAGTCCTGTAATGCTTTCATTTTTTTTTTTTGATAGGTTTTAGTCTGTTTTCTGTGATTTGATTTTAATATGTGTGAAGGTATGGACAGCTATTTTTTTTTTAACTTTAAAAAACAAAACAGAAAAATGGGTAGAAATAATACAGAGTTTCAAAAAAACAGTAAAAAATCAACACTAGTTAATGTATTGCAGATTGTTATCTTAGAAGTAGTTGTTCAAGTTACAAGATCTAGGCATAAAAAGTGAATAGACAATCAATGACAGCACAAACTTTTCTTTTTGATGAACTAACAGAGAATTAGTAGTATAGTTATCTATCTTGCACACTTATACATACAGTTATATGTGTATATCTACATACGTATAATCTTTCCCTTTCTTTCATTTCTCCTTTCCCCTATCCCAGGTGTCCTTTCCTTTTGAGCACTTTCTTTCCCTTTCATTATTACAATATCTACTGTGCATTTTGGATCTTATTACTCTTTCAGTTTATTATTATTATTATTATTATTTAGTTTTTACACTAGGGAGACAATATGATATTTACAAATGTGAGTCTGATTTATTTCCCTTATGAGTATGGTCTCAAGTTGCCTCCATTTACCTATAAAAGCCTCAAGATCATCCTTTTTAATAATATTCCATTTTTTAAAAATGCCACATCTTTTTCATCCATTCTGCGTTTGATGGGCATTTTGGTTGTTTCCAAGATTTAGCTATTACATGTTGTGTTGCTATAAACATGGGGCACATATATTGCTGCGACATGTCATTTTCAATTTTTCTGGGAAAATAACCAGAATGGGGAATAGCTGCATTGAATGGGACTTGCCCACCATTTTTTATTGGTTGATTTCTTGATGGCAGCCATTTTTTCTGCAGTGAGATGGAATCTCAGTGTTGTTTTAATTTGCATTTCTGAAGTGACCAGTGATGTTGAGCATTTTTTCACGTATCTGCCATTTGTACTTCTTCATCTGAGAAGTACATGTTCATCTCAGATGCCCATTTTTGGATTGGGTCTTCAAATTTGGGGGGACCTGATGTTTTGCAATTCTTTATATGTTCTGGATATAAATCCTTTGTCTGAGGGACAGCTGGCTAAAATTCTTTCCCATTCTGTGGGTTTTCTTTTTACTCTCTTGGCGATTTCTTTTAAAGTGTAAAAACTTTTTAATAAGATGAGATCCCAGTCATTGATTCTTTGAAGCACTTCCCATGCAGTTTGCATTTTGTTCATGAATTCTTTGCCTACCCCTATGTCTTCAAGATTTCTATCTACCTTTTCTTTCAGTAGATTTAGTGTTTCTATTTTAATATTTAGATCTTTGATCCATTTTGACTTCAGTTTAGTGCATGGTGACAGACATGGGTCTAGTTTCAGTCTTCAACATGCAGAAATCAAGTTTTTCCAGCACCACTTATTGAAGAGGATGTCCTTCTTCCAGTAAACATGTTTAGCCCCTTTGTCAAATATAAGGTGGCTGAGTGTATCTGTAGTTGTGTTTACATCTTTTAATCTATTCCACTGATCCTCAGATCTATTTTTTTGCCAGTACCATGCTGATTTTATCATTGTAGCTTTGTAGTATAATTTCAAGTCAGGGATTGAGATGCCTCCTGCCTTGCTTTTGTTGTCCAGGACTGCC
Source organism: Dasyprocta punctata (assembly GCA_004363535.1). NCBI lineage: Eukaryota > Metazoa > Chordata > Mammalia > Rodentia > Dasyproctidae > Dasyprocta > Dasyprocta punctata. The sequence continues at coordinate 30,940 of RJWM01001119.1, forward strand.
TTTGCTATTCTAGGTCTCTTCTGTTTTCAAATGAATTTTAGGAATGTTTTCTCTAGATCTGTAAGGTATGTTAATGGTATTTTGATTGAGATTGCATTAAATTTGTATAACACTTTTGGAAGTATGGCCATTTTCACAATGTTGGTTCTTCCTAATCAAGAGCAAGGGGTATCTTTCAATTTTCTAACATCCTCTTCAATCTCCTTTTTTAGAGTATTATAGTTTTCAGTGTATAGGTCCTTTACATTCTTTGTCAGGTTGATTCCTAAGTATTTCCTTTTTATTGGATGCTGTTATGAAGGTGTTATTTCCATAATTTCTCTCTCAGTGAGTTTGTTGTTTGTGTACAGGAATGTTACTGATTTTTAAGTGCTGACTTTGTATCCAGCTACACTACTGAATTTGTTTATTAACTCTAGTAGTGTTTTGATGGAGTTTTTAGGGTCTTCTATGTAAAGTATCATGTCACCTACAAATAGTAATAATTTAACTTCCTTTCCTATTGTTATTCCTTTTATTTCTCTCTTTTGTATTATTGCTCTGGCTAATGTTTCCAGAATCATATTGAGTAGGAGTGGTGCTAGTGGACATCCTTGTCTTGTTCCTGATTTCAGGGTGAAAGCTTTCAATTTTTGTCCATTTAGTATAATGTTGGCTGTTGGTTTGTCATAGATGTTTTTTGTCAGATTGAGGTAGAGACCATCTATTCCAAGTTTCTGTAAGGTTTTTATCATGAACAAGTGTTAGACTTTATCAAAAGCTTTTTCTGCATCTATTGAGATGATCATGTGATTTTTGTCTTTGATGTGATGTATTACATTTATTGATTTGCATATGTTAAACCTTCCCTGCCTTCCTGGGATAAACCCCACTTGGTCCAGATGTATAATCTTCTTGATGATTTGCTGCATTCTATTTGCCAGTATTTTATTGAGAATCTTTGCATGGACAGCTATTTTGAAGAAAACAAGACATTACGGTAGCCATTGTTGATTTCCTATTGTCTTGTTTTGAAGTTCCATAATGCTTTCATTCTTTTGTTGAATGGTTTTATACAATTTTGTTTTGTTTGTATTGATTGGGTGTGAAGGTATGGACAACTATTTCAAAGAAAATAAGAGGCATTATGATTTCCTGTTGTCTTGTTTTGAAGTACTGTGTTGCTTGCATTGTTCTGTTCTGATCTGTTTTGTTCTGTTCTATTCTTTAAAATAAAAAATAAAATAAAAATAAAGACTGCAGAGATTGATATACTTTCTGAGAGATGGGGAAGGCTACATGGCTCTGTTGGAACTGGACATGTATGGAGCTTCTGTTTATGGAAGGAAGCTGAAGGACACTGAAGCTGCCTGGGGTTGGGGCAGGGGTATTATATCTAGATGTCCCCCAGAGCCTCATGTGCTTACAGGTGGGGCTTTTGGGAGGTAACTGGATCATGGGGGCGTGATACTCATCAGTGGATTACAGTAGAGCCAAATGTGATATTGGGAGCATGGAACCTGGTCTGAGGAGGTGGGTTGCTGGGGCATGGCTTGGAAGGCTTATCTCCCTCCCTCCTCCCTTGATCTGTCTCTGCTTCTCGTCCATCTGTCTCTGCTTCTCGTCCATCATGCCAAAAGCAACCCTCCTCTGCCATGCCCCTCTGCCTTGCAGCCAACTGACTATGGACTGAAACCTCTACAAACTGTGAGCCTAAAATAAACTTGTTCTCCTTCAACTTGTGAGTGTTGGAAACTGTGTTTCAGTGACAAAAAAGTAACTAAGACAGGTGGACTGGTCAATGTTAGACAAACTATTAATAGTACTAATTAAAAAAAATTCAACTAGCAATGTCTACTAATTTCCATGGGGTAAATACTCCTGTCATAGATCATGTCAAGTTGCCAGTGTGACTTTATTGGACTAGCTGTGGGATGAGATACTCAGCCGTGTGCCATTACATAATGCTTACAATGTACAGGTGCAGAAGCTGTGAGTGACCTTGGGAGCAGGGATAATATCATAGTCTATATAGACAGTAGCTACATGTAGCAAAAGAACTAGAATGTGATAAGCTCTGAGTATTTATTACCTTTGTTACTTAATATATAATCTTTCTTTCATATTCATGGGGGATTGGTTCCAGGAACCCCCAATGGATACCAAAATCTGAGATGCTGGAGTCCCCTATATAAACTGGCATATTATTTGCATATAACCTACGTACATCCTCCTGTGTACTTTAAATAATCTCTAGAATACTTACTATACCCTGTACTACACAAATAGTTGTTTCACTGTATTGTTTGGGGGATGACAAGAAAAAATAAGTTCACATGTTCAGAATAGACAGAATTTTTATAAAAAAGTTTTTTGATCTGTTGTTCTAGTAATTGTAATATTTAACAGTCACTTCACAGAATTCCTTAAAATCTAATAATCATGGGGATAGGGTGTAGCTCAGTGATAGAGTTTGTGCTTAGCATGTATGGGGGCCCATGTTCAATCCCTAGTATACACATACACATAATTAATAGTTGGTTCTAATGAACTGGTAGAAGGTGTCTCTGGCATATCACTGGGCTGAGGCTTGTTACAATCTGAGAGTCTAGAAGGAAGGACGGACATAGACTCACACTTAGGAACTGACACACATCTTCCTAATGTTACTGTGGGGCTCTAACCTAATATTATGAGGGCTAGTCCTTGGACATAGGGATGTGGACGGAGGTAACCAAAGGTATCAGGAGGGAGAAGTAGGTCAAGAGAGAAAGACTGACAGAAAAACAAATAGGAAATGACTATTCCTCAAACTGAAACTGCAATAAAAAAATTCTATCCCTCATAAAGAACTCACATACTAACAGCCCATAAATTCTTCCCTTAGGAACACACGTTTAATCCATGTTACCCTTCAGATCTAGAATATGCCTTGCCAAAGTTTCTTACATTTAGAGGTGGGGCTTTTGGAAGGTGATTGGAACATAGGGGTTATATATTCATTGGTGGATTAATGTATTCATGAGTTCATGGCTAAACGTGTTGTTAGGAAGTAGGTCCTGGCTGGAGGTGGGTCATGGAGGACATGACTCATAAGGGTACATTCTTGTCCCTGGCTATCATGTCACTCTCCACTTCTTGGCTGTGATGAGGGGAGCAGCTTTCTCCCCTCTGTGCCTTCTCCCTTGTCATTTCTGCCTAGGAGCCAACTGATTATGGAGTGAATTCTCTGGAAACCAGAAGCAAAGACAAACTTCTCCTCCTTTAAACTTCAGATGCTGGGTATTTTGTCTCTGCAATGGGAAAAAGTGAAATTACATAACACTATTTGACGAGTATTTAAAAATCAGAGTCCTTAATAAAAGACTAATGTCCACAAAAAGATGTTATGAAACAAAACATGGATATATTGTATGAGACTAGTAAGCAGTGATGATTTAGACATGGTGCCCATAAAAGACAAACTCATTAAATTTTAAAATCAAGAAACTCTCAATAAGTGGAATAAATTCTAGACTGACAGTAATTAAAGAAATTGGCAAATTTATGGGTAGAATCAAGGAAATGAATGTGAAGACAACATAGAGACCCAGATACAAGCAATATGAACAAACAGTTCAAAGAGCTCAGAGGATGATGATGTATCAGCAGATGTTTAAGCGGAGAGAAAAGAGAAGAAAACAGTAGTGAAAAGAACTTGAAGGGTAAATAATGGAGAATTTTTCAAAAATAAAGAAGATATGGGTCTTTAGATAAAGAGCACTAAATAGAAAACAAAACTATAATGGAGTAAAAACTGGTACATCAAGGAGAAAGAGAAAACTCTTAAAAAGACTGTGGTAAAAATATTACAAAGGATTGACAATTAGGGAGAGCAGGCAGCCCAGCATGACACATTCAAAGTCTTGAGGACAAATAACTATGACCCTAAAGTTTATACCTAAATTGTCATTTAAATTTGAGGCAAAATAAAGACATGTTTAGAAGCACAGACTAAGAACTTAACACTCCAAAATTTTCACTAACAAGAACTGTTAAGAATATGTTTCAGCAACAGAAGAGATGAAATATTAAACACAATGATGGGCTAACACTGATAAAATATTTTAATTAATTGAACTAAGTAGTGATTGCTTTTGTTAATTCCTATTTTTTATGTTAAAAGTGAAGCAGTCTCAATGTCAAAGTGGGAAATTCAGTGAAAATGAAACCTTATAAACATATTGTCATGTTTGGAAGTAAGAAGAAAGTACTGGATTACTGGGTACTTGAATTAAAAATATTTACATATAATGAATCATGTTTCTTCAAAATGTACACAGGTAAACAAACTAATACTAGATAAATTGTACTTCATGAAAATTAAGAAGTTCTGTGCTTCAAAAAACATTATAAAAAATGAAAGGACAACCAAGGAATAGGGGAGAATATTTGCAAATTGTCTGATAAGGGTCTAATATCCAGACAACCAAAAAAAGACTGTTAACTCTATGCTAGGAACCAAATCCAATTAAAAAATGGGCAAAGGATCTGATCAGACATTTCTCTAAAGAAGATAAACAAATGGGCAATAAGCACATGAAAAGATGTTCAAAATCATTAATCATTAGGGAAATGCAAATCAGCAGCACAATGAGATGCCACTTCACACTCACCAGGATGCCTATAATGGAAAAGATGGAAAGTAACTTGTTCACAGGGCTTTGGAGAAATTTGAACCCTCGTACAGTGCTGGTGGGAATATAAATGGTATAGCTTGAGGAAGGCAGTTCATTAGAATGTTAAACTTAGTTATCACTATCCTGCAACTTCATGACTACACTCTATATACACAGTATGATCAAAAATTACAATGATTGTCTAAATTTAAAGAAAATTATTACAGTGCCACTAATCTCCCTCATAAAACTACCCCTATTCTTCAGACATACTTATCTCATCATTCTTGCTACTTTCTGAAGCATTTCTGGGAGTCTGCTTTTGTGAGTGTCTTCAGTTGTGCAGTCTTTTTGTGTCTTTAGTTGTGGCTGCAACTATTACTGAATCTATTCAAAATACTTCCTTCTCATGGTCATTTTGATTTAGGAAAGAGTCAGAAATCACACAGTGCCAGATCCAGGAATAAGGTGGATGAGGACACACTCTGATGGTTTCATGAGTCTGTCTTTGCAGTGGATGGTACTTAGCAGTGGCATACACTATATTTATCACACCTCATAAAGTAGGTCATGAAACAAAATTTCCAGAACTGCTTCAGAAAGTGGCAAGAATTATGGCATAAATGTATTCAAAGTGTGTGTAGCGGGGTTATTTTGACAGGGACTAGTGGTAGCACATCTTTTACTGTAAGGAATTTTTCTTGGTACACATATACCAAATTTTTGATCAGCTCTTATATACTTGAGAGAAATGAAAACATCTATACAAAAACCTGTACATGAATATTTATTGCAGCAATATTTGAAAAAAGTAGAAACAAACTAAATGTCCATCAACTGATGACAGATAAATAAAATGTGATCTATGCATACAAAAGAACAATATTCAGCCATAAAATTAAGTACTGACACCTGATTCAGTGTGGATGAACCTTGGAAACACTGTGCTAAATGAAAGCAGCCACACACCGAAAGCCACAAAATGTTATCCTATTTATGTGAAATGCCCAGATTTTGTAGGCAAATCTATAGAGACAGAAAGTAGATTACTATTGCTAGAGGTTAGGCAAACGGAGAAAGACTGCTAATGAATATGGGGTTTATTTGTAAAATGGTAAAAATGGACTGCAATTAGGCAGTGGTGATAGTTGCATAATCTTGTGAATATATTAAAACCACTGAATCTTATATTTTAAATGGGTGAATTTTATGGCATGTGGATTATAGCACAATAAAAATGTAAAACAAATTGTGCAGGGGAGAGAAGGTTAAAATGATACATGTGACAATGGATTAGAGTTGGTAATATCTGTATAAATTCATGTTTGGCTTAACATCAACACAGATGGCCACATACGGGAATATTTACAGATGCATATAGACATGGGCTAGTGCAGATACCCACTTTCTTGCTCTGTCTGAGAAGAGCACCTGGAAGAAAGAACATAATACCCACAAGTATTAGACTGTCATCTAATAACAGGAGCTATGGGTCTTTGGAGAAATGGCTGAGGGCAGGACTGCGACAGGAAATGTAAGATGAGTTTGAGTACCTTTAAAGAAAGGAAGTTTTCAAAACCAAAACCCACAATGCTGTGTGTGTCAATGGAACATAGGAATCATTGGAAGAACCCCCAACAATCCAGGCTTTACATATGAGCCACAAAACACCATGTTACTGTATTTCAAAAGTATAAAGGAAATCCACAAGTCTATAATGATATTTAGGTAGACACTCCATCCTCTAGGAGGTACAGCCTAGCTCCTCACCTCCTAGATGTGCTTGTACACTGTGACTTCCTTTCAAACAGTACAGAATAAAGAAGAGGTTTAGAAAACAAAAGGAGTAACCTTACGGTGGGGAAACTGGACAGACAGCACCTGTGCTAAGCCATGAGTACACTCTTGGTATGGTTGTGACAAAGTGGCACTTTACCTCTGTGGTCTTTCTCCCTTAACCCCACAACTCTAGACCAGTCATGAGAAAAACATCAGTTAAATTTCAGGAGAGAGACATCCTACAAACCCCTAACCAGTGCTCCTCAGAATGGTCAAGGCTAATGAGGACATCTGAGCAACTATCACAGCTAAGAGAAACCTAAGAAGATATGGTGATTAGAGGTAATTCATCCACGTTAAAAAAACCAAAAAACTTTTAATTTTAGAATAGTTTTAGATTTACAGAAAAATTACAGAGAAAATACAGACAATTCACATTTACTTATACCCTGTATTCCCTTTTATGAATATTTGATAGCACATTTTTATTACAATGAATGAACCAATATTATTGATATTAATTCAAATCCATAATCAGATATCCTCAGTTTTTCCTAATGTCCTTTTTTTGTTCCTAGATCCCAAGAATTTTCACCAAGTTCAAACTGCAGAATGAGGATAAAGAGAGACAAAGATTGAGAGTGATGGCTAAGAAAGACAAAGGAGAAAGAAAAGGAGGAAAACAGGAAGAAACAAGAGAAAAAGAAAAAAGGCATGAAGGAAATATGTTCAAATTGTTTGGGGCATTTGCTTTGGGTTAGAAGGATTTCCATTTATTTAATGATAGATAGATTGATTGTCTTTTTGAGACAAGGTCTTGCTACCTTGGTTCAGGCTGGGCTCGCTTTGTAGCCCATGCTGAGCTCGAACTTCCAGCGATCCTCCTGCTTTGAGCCTCCCGAGTGCTGGGATGACAGGAGTGCACTGCCACGCCCGGCCGGGTTAGAAGGATTTAGGGGGACTTTAAACAGTGCTTTTGACATTACAGTCACATGTGCCAGCAGGAACTGGAGACTCACCTGTGAGAAGGTGTGACTGTCTGGCAGCTGAGGTGTGTAGCTAGGAATGCAAAGGAAGGTGACTCAGTTTTCCCTACTTAAAACAGTCAAGGATGGGGGAAAACAACTATTTCCATCTTTGTCAACAATGCCAACAGATACAACTCATTTCAAGGGGCAGTCTGTCAATACTGCCTCATATTTTACTGTATATTCATCTTGACCCAGCAAAGGCATTTGGGTAGTCATCCTTCAGAAATTTCTAAAGAAGGCCAAACGTACACATGTGCATGTATGTATGTGTGTGTGTGTGAGCTGGGATGGGTGGGTATACCGTGTCTGGGCACATTCACAGAGGAACTGTTTGTAATGTTCATTTATGGGAGACTGGTTACAATACAGTAGTACTCTGTTATCCACAGGGGATACGTTCTAAGACCCCCACTGAATGGCTGAAACCACAGACAGTACCAAACATTATTATACTAAACCCTGCAGCAGTGCCCCATGGTACTAGAATTAATGTGTCCTTCATGTTTTAAACCTTGGCGCCTCCTTGCACTCTGGGATCATTATTAAATAAAATCACTGTTACTTAAACAGAAGTATGTGATACGATGACAGCTGACTAAAATATCAAGAAGGCTACTAAGTAACTAATGTGGGTAGTGTATACACCATGGATATGACCAGTGGAATGCTTCATATCAGGATGGGAAGGACCAGGATTGTGATAGATGAAATTTCATCATAACACTCAGAATAACAAAATTTTAAACATTGGTTTTGTTTGTTTGTTTTGGTACTGGGAATCAAACTCAGGACCTTGTGCTTGCCAGGCAGGCGCTGTGCTGCTGAGCTACATCCCTACCACTAAACTTACTGTTTTTTGTTTTGTTTTGTTTTTTGGTACTGGGGATCAAACTCACAACCTCGCATTTGCCAGGCAGGCGCTTAGGCCACTGAGCTAAATCTCCATCCCTGAACTTACTGTTTATTACTGCAATTTTCCACTTAATATTTTTGAACTGTAATTGATCATAGGTAACCTCAGATAAGAGAGGATGATTGTATATGCATTAAAAAGAGGCAGAAAAATAAAAAAATAAAAAAAGAGGTAGATTTATATGCACTGGCATTGTAAGATGCCAAATATATTAAGTATGTATTTAGAATGTACATAGTAAGTATGTATATATTAAGTATGAATAACAAGCTGCAAAAAAGTGTGTTCTTGTGTTTGTAAAATAAAGATAATGTATGTATGAGAGGATGTGTATGAATACATTTGTATCCCCAGTGGAATGGAAGAGGGTTCAGTGAGAGGGGCTTCACTCTCTACCTTTATTACCACGGAGTAATACAACAATCAAGAGCTCATCTGGTGATCACGAACAAAACATCAAGCAGACATGAACAGGGCAGGGACAGCCAGATGGACCAAGAAAAGGATGCAAAGTGCTGACACACCAGGAACTGAGCTGTGCAGCTCAAAAGCTGCATCTGGAATTGACAGATTTGGTGCCCCATGAGTCCTCGCCAAAAACGGAAAACTGAACAGCCCAACTGCACAGACTGGAGGAGCTGTGGAAGCCACTGCTTCCTCCACAGATGTCCTGGGTTTCAAACCTTCCTGGACTGTAGTGTCCACAGCCCAAAAGGGAGCATAAGGGAGTCTTAGCTCAGGGAGCTCTGAGTGGCTGGACACTTAGCACTGTTATTACTTTTTGTGTGCTATGCTTATGAAATTTATGAAATTTGATTGTAAACTGCACTGTTTTGGAAAGAATGTCTAACAATTTTGAAATGAGCTTGCATTAGCAGTAGTTAGTTGTAAAAACTCGTTTATGTGTAAATTTCATGCCCCATTCACTGGCATTTGCAGAAAAGGAAGCAATAGTGAAAACTGGCCAAGTGGCTGGTGGGACTTTCAAAACAGACCTTGTATAGCCAGGCTGATCTACAACCCGCATACCTCTTCCTCTTTGGCTCCCCATTTATTAGGAAGTCTGAAGACACAGAAAATAAGACCACATGAGGAGTCTTAGGGTAGTAAAGATGCCTAGGGACATTTAGAAATACATTGCCAATGAGCAAAGGAATTGTGTTCAAAACTTCCTGCCCTCCAGTAAAAGAGAAACCAACAAATGACCATGGTAAGATCACAAAGCAATAGTGAGGCAGGAGGCTAACTTTGTCTCAAAAGCAGGAAAACTGCGTAACTCCATTTTCCTGACTCTGGTGGTGCGCTTGAGGCTCTGAGATGTTACTGGGTGGAACAGAAGAGATAAGATGGTGAGTAGGAAATGACGGAGCCTCTGCTTGGGTTGGAACCAGATCCACAGCAAGCCTGGTGTTATAATTTAGACAATGTCCCCCCAAAGTCTCATACGTTCAGAGGTGAGCTTTTAGAAGGTGATTAGATTGTGCGGGTGCTATATTTATCAATGGATTAGTCCACTGACGAGTTCAAAGTTTAACGTGCTGTTTGGAAGTGAGGTCTGGTTAGAAGAGATGGGTCACTGTAGATAACCTGGAAGGGTATATTCTTGTCCCCAGAACTCCATACTCTCTGTCTCTGCTTCCTGGCTGTCACGCATTGAGTGGCTTTTCTCTACTATGCCATTCTACCATGCTATTTCTGCCTTGAAGCCAGTCAACCATGGTCCAAACCCATTAAAACTGTGAGGCAAATTAAAACTCTCATTAAAATTGTGGGTTCCAGGTACATATTCTGTCTGAACAGTGGGAAAGATGACTAACATATGTAGTGCTTTTTTGGTGATGAGAGTTTGACTCTTGTTTCTAGCCTTCTGGAAATCTTAGAAGTCTTGAATCCAAACATGTTCTCATCTCACCCAAATAAGGGTCAATATGGTGGCAGAGTGGGACATGGATGTGGCAGAGCAAAGAGGGGGAAAGATTTCCTATACCATGCAGGATGTGAAAAGCTTTCCATCCTTCATCCCGCTGAATCCTCCCAGTGAATCCAGGCCCTAGTGATTCATGTCATCTCCATTATACAGAGGAGAAAATGGAGCCCCAGAGAAGTACAACAATTAGCACAAAGGTATGCAACTATGAAATAGAGCAGGCAGGGGTTGAACTTGGGCACTTGGCTTCGGAGACCCAGGTGCTGTTCTGTTTTGGGACCTGAGCATGTTTCTGTTCTCATCTGTAAAATGAATAGCACTGCTTCTCTCAGGTGGCAGAGAGGTGTGGATGGCAGCAGGGATGAATTAACAACTCATTGTCAAGGTAAAGTCACCTGCTTGGTGCTGGAGGGGCCCAGACTCAGCCTGCAATCTGATCCCTGGACATTCAGGCTCTGAGTCACAATCCTGTTCTTATCAGGCACACAGGCTGAGTGGACTGTTAAGAAGTTCTACCCATCTTGTCTTTCTGTTGGCTTCTAACAGGAAAGCATCAATTCATGACCAGATGGAGGTAAAATGTATTAATGACTCATAGCTTCCCTCACAGTGGAATGATGTTTACTAGAGTCTATAGACTTGGGCAGAATTTCCATTCTAGCTGTTCATCGGTCATATGGCTGACACACCTCTACGGTTCCTTAATTGAATATTACAGATAGACTGCTTTTGAATTATGAACTGCTATAAAGAGATGACAAATATCTTCTTAAATTACTGCCAGAAGAAAGATTCCCAGCACAGACAGCCACTGCATTCGCAGGGGATGGATTCTGCGGTATTAGCTTTATATTTATTTCTCCAAGGTATCAAGTCATGAAGATGCAAAAAAGCTATTTTTAAAGCTGCCTTGATTCAAATTCATTTCAAGTCAATCAGAGGATTGGGATACAATCTGTGTATAATTTAATATTCTAATATTGGAAACGTGCTTCAAATCAATCAGGAAATTGAGATGAAATCCAATACACTTCTGATATGAAAAACTGATGTCCTGAATGCTGTCATGTTACTGACTTAGGTCTATAAAGTGCAAACAAGGTCTAAGGGACAGATTTTATTTTTATCCTCCATGAGTATACATTTATGAAAATGCTATGCATCTTTACATTGGCAGCTATAAGAGTGAAAATTGTGCCTTAAATTATCAGTCATATTTAGTTTATTCTGCCTCAGGAGGAAAGAAAAAATGTGACTGAGAGAGAAAGAGAGAAAGGGAGTGAGGGAAAAGGAGAAAGGAGGAGAGGAGGAAGGGAGAGAGAGAAAGGGGAAAAGGGAAGCTGGTGTGTGGCCTAACTGAAAGCAGGTATGAATAAACCTGTGGGGAGCTGAAGTTCCCACAGCAGGCAGCCACATACACTGTGGTCACAGATCATGACCAGCAGCCAGCGATGGCCACAAGGCAGAGGGAGAGAGGGGGCTTCTCAGATAAGTCCAGGAGGTGCAGGTTACTCACATGAAATCATAGTCAAACCCCACTCAGAGGAGTTCTTTACTACTATTGAATTGCCAACTGAGGGGGATTCTACCTTCCTATGTGATGCATCTCATGAGAACTTCCCTGGCTTGCCTGTTCTGGAGCCTAAATGCAGGAGGACCAGGATGGGTGGGGCTGTGGAGATAGGAAGGCTTGGCCGGGGCAGGTAGGGAGCAGTTTCTCAATCAACTGAAAACAGTAAATGTGTGCAAAACCCCTGTTGGTGCTGGGGATGAGTGAAGTACGGTGTAGCAGCAACATCAACCACTCCCTGCAGTCGAGAGCTCAAGGTCCACAAACGGTAGTAATGGAAAGAGCTATTCATAGCAAGATGTAGAAAATGACAACAGGACTTACTGGTGTTTTGTTTAACAAATATGAGCTGAACACACTTTGCACATCTATTGTCTCACTTAAGGCTCATGAGGATCTCTCAAGGAAGAAATTATCCCCGTTACGCAGATGAATGAAAGGTTAAGTGCCTTGTCTGGGGTCACACAGCGAGGCTGTGGATCTGGATTGGGCTGACTCAGAAACATACTCAGCCCACCATCTTACACATGGAAAATGCCCACAGTGATGATGATGATGCAGGCCCTGTCCTGGACAAGCTGGTTTTGACCTCAGCACACCCTGATTTCTCCCAGTTCTCTGCACAGCTGACCTCACAGCTGAGGACCATGGACCAGGACCGTGGTTATGGTAGTGATAACACTGATGGGAGGGATCACTATCTACCAAACAGTGTTCTGAGCACACACCATGTTTTTAACTCGATTATTCCACACCACTTCCCTATGAAGGAGACATGGTTATCCTGGTTTCACAGTTAAGAAAATGCAGAGTCGGGGACAATCAGCTGGAAGTGGCAGGGTGGGATGTGGAACTAGGGTCTGACCAGAGAGTCAGTATTCTTATTCCAATACGCTGCCCAGTGGAGGCAAAACAGGCACACCAGGCCTGGAGTATCAGGAGCAAACCAAGGAGCAGAGATATGCTTTGGAAGTAACAACAGGTGCCACATACAAATGAGGGCTCCTGCTGACTGGCCACCTCCCAGGCACTCATATTTCCTTGCTAGCATGATAATCCTGCTGATATCAAAGGCGGGAGAGAGGAGGAGGATGAAGGTCCTCAAGTGGGGGCAGCACCGGGATTCTAGTTCTGATGCCAGTTGGGTTAGAGATGGGCAGATAGGGAATGCAGGGAAGGGGAGGCTGGAGGCTGCAGAGGGCTAAGATGATCTGGAAGGGAAATGACTTCAAGTGCCAAGGTCAGGGGCACATTTCCCTGTTGGCCAAGAGCACCAAAGCATCTTAGCACTTCCACTTTCCAACTTTCACTGATTCAAACTGTCTGTCCCCAAATTTCAGTTCATCTGAGTGTGATCTTACAGACATTCTCATGGTATGTCTGATGATTGCTTCTTACTTCATTTACCTGGGGACAGCAAACACCTTCCAGAAAGGGCAAGAATACTTTAGCCTCTGTGGGTCATGTGGTCTCCACCTCAGTTGCTCAATTCAGCAATTTTTTTTTTTTTTTTGGTAGCACCTGTGGAAAATATGTAAGCTTGCGGTCAATAAAAGTTTATTTGCAAAAAGAGGAGCAGGGTTAACTCTAGGAATGGAGGAAAACATGCCACTAAGAATAGATATTTGGTCCATGAATGTTTAGGAAAGATCTTCCAGTTATTCAAAAACTGCAAGCTTCTGTGCTTCTCAAAGATAAAGGAAACAACAAAGAGTAGTTTTTGATTTAGTTTATAAAACTATGAATGCCAAGTCAACCAGATGAAAGCAGTGTTGTATCTGCCCACGTAAGAGAGTAATTTCAGGGCCAGGAGTGGGGCTCAGTGGCAGAGTGCTTGGTTAGCTTGTGTGAGGCCCTGGGCTTGATCCTGGCAGCTTAAAAAAACAAAAAACAAACAAAAAAAAATTAACTGTTTTGGCAACTATGTGTGCTTAGAACCAGCATCGATTTCTATAAAAAATAAAGCTGCAGGAATTGTGATTGTGATTTGTTGAAAAGTATAAACACTTTGGGGCAAATGTTATTTTAACAGTATTCCAATTCATGGTCCATCTTTCCCGTTACTAGGCCTTCTTAAATTTAGCAGCAGTTTATGTATTTTATATTTTTTTGGTCCTATTGGAGATTGAAATGTTTTTACTAATTAACAATTGTTTGCCAATAATATATAAGAAAATTACTGGCTTTTGCCTACTAGCTTTATAATCCTGAGACCTTGCTAAATCATTTATTAGTTCTACGAACTGCTTTATAGACTTCTGGGATTACTCCAAAAAAAAAAAAATCACATTTGCAAATAGCTATAGTTCTAATTATCTTTATACATTTTTCTTACCTTTTACAATGGCTAAGAACCTTGATACAAGCTGGGCGTGGTGGCGCACGCCTTTGATCCCAGCCTTTAATCCCAGCACTCGGGAGGCTGAGGTAGGAGGAGCGTTGTGAGTTCAAGGTCGGCTTGGGCCACAACATGAGTGCAAGGCCAGTCTGAGCTACACTGTGCGACCCTGCCTCAAAAACTAGGGCCGGGAGTTTGGCTCAATGGCTTAAGCGTCAGGAATGAAAATACTCATCCTTTCCTTGGGAAAAATTTCGTCATCATAGTCACATTTTTTAGATTTTTGAGATGATTCAAATTATTCTTCAGAGAAATTCAACCAGCTGAAATTCCCATTAATGTGCGACAGTTCAGTCACTGAGATTTTATTCGTTGGTGTCCTCACAAGGAAGAACCTTGCAAAGATTAAAAGGGAGACTGCTCAGGATGATACAAAATTAGACTTTATTTATCTGTGACAGAGGTGGCAAACTTATAGTACATGTGCTGCAGTGGTTATGCAGAGCCCTACTGGCACATGAGCCAAGTTGTCCCAGCCGAGGTTTGATAAACTATCAGCATGCATACAACAGCATAGATCATATTAATTATGCAAAAGCACACCAAATGTAAACTTTCACTTTTCAATAAAAAGCTGTTTGTATTATTGAGAACTCTGTTGTGTTTTTCTTTTAAGACAAAAGATGGTAACGTATAAGTTGTTTTTTCTAAACTGAAACCTCAGTATGCAGATTGAATTGCAATGCTGGCACTTTGTGAGAAATACGTGAGTTTGGGGTTGTAGTTTGGGCACTTGGTCTCTAAAAGGTTCACTGTCACTGATCTAGGACTTCTGAGTGTCTGCTATCCTCCCTGCTGTTCTTGGACTGTGCTGGATAATCCCTTTGTCTCACCCTTAGGAAAGCCCTTTAACATGATTCACTACAGTGAACACTGTTGGCAGTTCTACCAGTTCTCCTGCTGCTGGGAGGACTGGCTGAGGCTCAGAGCTGCCTCTTTCTCAGGAGCTTCCCTCCCCTGTGAGGGGGAGACAGGCACCATGATGACTAAAAGGTCAGCCCACAAATAATATGTTGTATGGCTCTGTTTAAGTAAAATGCCCAGAAGAGGCAAATCTATGCAGACAAGGAGATTTCTAGAGCTGGGAGAGTGGGGAGGGATTTGGGAGGAAATGGGGGCACAGAAAGAGTTCAGGGTAATTTTATGAGATAATTACAATGCTGTGAATGGGACTGTGATGCTGAATGTACAACTCTGTGAACACAATAAAAATCACTGAGTTGTATACATTAGATAAATAGAATGGTATGTGAAATATATTTTAATAAAGCTGCTACCAAAAAAAGAAACAATAATAATAGTAGCTACCATTGACTGAAGACTTACCATGGATCAGGCAGTGTGAAGAAGTCTTATGACACCTATTAGGTTAAATTCTTCAATATTCTTAAATGTATGGTTGTACATGGGGTGGGGGTCAGCCCTGCGTCAGAGTGGGACCACCTGAGTGCTCTGGAGCCAACAGTGATAAGGCTGGAGTCAGGATATGGCAATGACCAATCTTTGCTTGGCTTCACTCTGGTGCTGCTCCCGAGTGCCAACTCCAACCGTGTCTTGGCAACTCCTGCCAGAGGTCCCACTCCACAGTTGGCTGGACCTCATGACACCTCATCATTCTGTGAGATGTGCCTCTAAAAGGAGTTAAACAACAAGCCCAAAGGGCTCTGCAGCTGTCCAACTTCTCTGCAGCCCACCTACCCGAATCACATCAAGGACCTGCTACTTGCTTTTTCTACTAGTGTTTTTGAGCCTCCAAAAGTAACGCATGTATTGAGGGCAGAATAAACTATGGCACATGCACATGCCACAGCTGTAAAATGGAATGAGGAAAATCTCTATGAAGTGATATGGAGTAATTTCCTAGAAAAATGGTTAAAGTAAATAAAGTACCAGAAATCAGACACAAATAGTAGGCTAGCTTTTCCCTAAGGAGATAAGAAAACTCACACAGGATGTATACATCTAACCCTCAAACAGATCAGGAAAAAATTTACATATGTATATATATACACAATAACACTCAAAAATAAATAATAAAGCATTTGGGATAAAATGTCAAATACATCTGGATAACGGTAATATAGGTATTCTTTTTACTACATTTATTCTTGCAACCTTTCTATAAGTTAAAAAAATCTCTGAATAAAAATATTTTAAAAAAGAAATACAGGTTTACTAAAAATAAACACTATAAAATACAGAATATCAAACAAAAAAGGAGAGGAGAGGAATTTCTTGAAGACACTCTTTCCATTTTAGTTCAGTACATACTTTTCAGATACTAGTTTAACACATGTATTAGAAACAGATTATATAAATAGCTGGCTGGGTGACAGCACACACCTGTAATCCCAGCATTCTAGGAAACTGAGGCAAGAGGATTGCAAGTTCGAGAGAAGCAGTGAAGCAAGACTTTGTCTTGAAATAGATAGATAGAGTCTAAGGTTGTAGCTCAGTAGAGGCCATAGGTTCAAAACCTCGTACTGGCAGAGGGTTGGTGTTATGGATTAAAAACTGGTGGTCAACTTAACACCAGCTAAATTAGATCAGTATGGTGCTAAGTGTAGATGGCTCACCTGAGGAAAGTTGCCAGCATAAATAGAGACGTGGAGAAGATGAGCTAGGTTCTCCTAAGTGTTGCTGTTTCGAGCCGTTGGTTCTCCTGGAGGAGCTTGTCATGCTGACTTCCCCAGTATGGATTTGGCAATTATCATCGGAGGAGCTCAGGACCTTGTCAATGAGGGTGGCTGTGGTTCACTTTGGGGGAGCTCTGCTCCTCACATTGACCATCACTTTCTGGCTCCAGAGGGGAAGATGTGTGCTGTTTAATCTCTAGGAGAAGATTGTCACGCTG
The DNA here is from genome assembly GCA_004363535.1 of Dasyprocta punctata. NCBI lineage: Eukaryota > Metazoa > Chordata > Mammalia > Rodentia > Dasyproctidae > Dasyprocta > Dasyprocta punctata. The sequence continues at coordinate 48,049 of RJWM01001119.1, forward strand.
GCTTCCTGGCCTGTACTCAACTGTTCTCATGGTCGGAGGAGCTCGGGACCTCACTGTTGCTAAGGATGGCTATGGTACTTTTCAGGGAGCTCTGGTCCTTATTTTGAGCATGACTTCTCAGCTCTAGCATAGAACTCTCAACCTACTGGCACAGCTCCTTCACCCCACTGGCACAGGCTTTCTAGCTTCCAGCGCTGACCTTTGGCCTTCCCAGCACAGATCCATAAAATACACTGGCATGAGTCCTTATTGTGGGCTCTTAGATTCCCAGTTGGACTTGTGGGAGGCATTGTCACAGGCTCTGAGTCTTCAGCTGGACTCATGCAGGATATTGTTGTGGGATCCAGGCCCTTGGCTGAATACTTTGGGTCTTCATTGTTGTGGACAGATTTTCCTACACTTTCTTGTGTTTAACTCTGGGTGACCATCATAAAACAGTATTATAAACTGTGTCCCGTATGCAGTTGTTCCCCTTGTAACCCAGACTACAACAGCTGGGGAGGAGGAGCAGGAGGAGAGAGGGCAGGCTACACACATATTTCAAAAAAGTGGGACAAGCTTTGCAACTTGTTTGGGTTCACTCACAAAACATTTTAAGTTGCTCCTTGCAGAACATACAGCTCTGTCAGGACCACCCTCTAAACTACTGAAAACTGTATTCCCATTATATAAAATCTAGGCCATCGGATGATCTTTCAATATTTTAATAATAAAGACACTGTAACCAGGAGTGCAAGTGGTTTAAGAGCCTTCTGCCCTCCAGGGACTGCTCAAGCGTTGGAGACCTGCAGAGTGAGTGAGGGCTGCTTCTGAGCCAGTGTTAGGACCATGGGTCAAGGCTGCTCCCCTGGGGGTAGGGCAGGGAGTGGGTGTCCTGCTTGAAGCCCTTGTGGCCATGGTCTCAGGGAGGTGCCCTCTGCCTCATTAGCACAAGAAAACTCTCTAGGGATATAGGGGTGTGCCTGAGCCAACTGGCTCTGTGCAACCTGGGTGGGGCCATTATCTGCTTAAGAAGTTGAGTCCCCTGAAGACTTCACTTGACAGGACCAGGTGCTGCATGGCTCTCCTCTGGTTTTTATGTTCAAACACCTGCTCACCTCAGGCATTTACTCAGATATGCATTCCATGTGATATCCAACATCTGGCTTGTCTAGGATTCCAAGCTCCTCTTGGGTGGCTCTGTCTGTCTATCTGTCTGTCTGTCTGTTTTGGTAAAGTAGGACAATGATAACTGGGCATGGTGGTGCATGCTTGTAATCTCAGCACTCAAGGGGCAGGAAGATTCCTGTGAATGTGAGGACAGCCTGGGCTACAGAGTGAGTTCAAGAGCATCCTGAACTACATAGCCAGATTCTGTCTCGAACAAAACAAAACAAAACAAAACAAAGCAGCAAGCAAGCAAACAATGACCCAGGCTCAGTTATTGAAATGACCTTCGCCCAAGGCCAGATGATCCTGTGAACAGATTTCTTTTCTCTTTAAGAATTTCCTCTCAGTTTCTGCTCCTACAGGGTAGCCATGTAACTTGCACTCTCAAATAAATATTAATCAACAAGGTTACATTTAATGGGAACTAGGAGAAGGCAGGGAAGGGGATAATGTGCAGTTTCTTTCTATGGTAGAGAAATAACCTAAATAGCCATCGGGTGCCTCTGAAGTTCACCTGGGAGGGAGGTGGTCTTGTTGTAGAAGTTCCCAAGAGATTGGACAGTAGGGGCTCAATCAGAACCACCACACCAACTCACGGGATGGCCTGTTTACAGTATGCCATTTCCCACTGCCACACGGTCACGTTCACAGCCCACTTACAATGCAAGAGAGGTCATGGGTCTTTTCTGCCCTCTGGGGTGCAGAACAGTGCTCACAAGTAATTACTTCCCAGAGCCTGGAGATGCCAGGTTGCCCTTGTGCTTCCTCAGCCCAGGGAGTGGGATGATAGCCCAGCACTGCTCCTGCCTTGAATGCCAGGATTAATTATAGTCCCATAGCTCACTTGCCTCTCTGCCCCTTATTTCTTTTTAACCATGGGAGGCTGCACTCAACATTTTATTTTCCCCCTACCTGAAGACTTGGACATTCAAAACCTGTGTGGAATATGCAACAGGACTGTCTTTTAATGTCAATGTTTGGCTGCCAGAAAACCAGTGACAGGTTGGACGGCAGCCAGGTGACAAGGGACATGGCTTGAGGCTCAGCTCCACCACTGCCAAGCCATGTGGGCGTCACATGTGTTCAACATCTCTGAGCCTCAGTTTTCTCATTGGGAATGCAGGACTAGAGACAGATGATTCTTGCATTGGCAAGATTAAGCAGAAATCAGCAACATACCCATGGTCATACAGCAGGAAGTTGCATGTCACATACTTAGGAAGCACTCAATAATTACACCTTCCTCTCATCTTTCTCCAAGTATCTGATCAGAAGATTTTTTCCCCCCCGATTGCATGAATTACATCTTTCTTGCTATTCATAATTTTCATTTTATTTTTAAAAGAAGATGGTAGGCTTGCCTGAGAGATGGAGTGTGGGGTGCACACATACTAAGGTTTCAATCCAGAATGAACAATTTTCTAGATTTCCATTACCCGCTTCCCTGCCCTATCTTAAACACAGCTGTCAGGACAAGAGGCTCATTAAAAAGATTGTTTTGACTGATGGCATGTTCATGCATCAAATTGGAAATCCATCCAAAAATACTTAAAGGAGGTAGACAGAGGTGGCAGAGAGCTGTGGAAGGGAATGTTTTTGCAGAATGTTGAAGTCTGCTAGGGAGAGAAGGTGCGCTGCCTCTACCTGGAGTCAGGGAAGACTGAGAGGGCAGCGCCATAGTCACTGAAACATAAGCACTTTGGTTAAGTCCATTTCTGTTTTTAAAATTGGTGAGAGAAAACCTCTGCCAAGCTATGATCCATTAAAGGACAACTGTTAGCAGAATGCCTAGGTTTCCTGAACTGGGACTTTCAGCCCTCTCTCTCCTGTTCCAGCCCAGCCTTGTTGGGCAGGTCCTCTTCCTCCAGGAGCCCTTGACAGGGGGCCCTTCCTTGGTCTCTGTTCCTACCCTTCTCTTCTCCCCTTCCCTCTCACTGTCACCTCTGCCACACTCACTTGCCACTGACTGAGCCATTTCCAGCCCAGACTCAATTCTGCAGTTTTGAGGACCTCTCTCCTTGAGGTCCCTGCAGACACTGTAAACACAGTTCACTTCTTTCCCCACAGTGCCTGACCCCTCCTCTGTGGGTTTAATTGACCACCATGAACAGTAACTCAATCTAGGGACAAGAGAGTCACCCTGGACACCCTCCTCCTGGTCCGGTCCTCTCTTCCCTTGGCTTTGTCTGAACCTGCTCATCCCTCTTTTCTCTCTATCCTTAGTGTGGTCTTAGTGGTTGCCTGATCTCTTGTCCTGTGCTTCCCAGTCTTCTGTCCTCTCTGGTTCCAGATGTGTCAGGATGACACTCAGCTGTCAGTGGATCTAGTGGCTTAACCAAGAAGGGGGCACAAACTTGTGCTTATCTATGATTTAGCAATCCCATGAAAAGAAAGGAGGTAGCCAAACCACGACAAGTGCAGTTGCTCAAGGATTTCATTAAGGATCAGGCACTTTCTATTCTTCTACTGTGCGGCCCACAGACTGTAACATGGCTGCAGGGCTTCTAGGCATTGTACCCAAGTTCTAAGCAGGAATTAAGAGGAAAGGGCCAAGAAAAAGTCTTCCTGGAAGCCCTGTTTGCTAAATTCCAGAACGAGGTCGTAAGGCCATACTTCGCAGAATAGGTGGAGGGACTTTCAGCCTGTCATGCTGGTGTTCTAACAAAACCAACACTGTTAGGATGGAAAAAGGAGAAAAATGTATCATGGTAGAGTGAACAAGGCCATCTTTCTAGCCCCTGTACCATACAGATCTCCACATGAGCCCACTCCAGTCACTAAGAAACATCAATGTAAGCTCCAATGTGTGCTGGGTTGTTTTGTGACTCTGACCTCTCTGGCCCATGTTGTGCCTTATGTCTCAAATGTTTCTTTTTGCCCTTGCCTCCTTGATGAACTCTTCTTTACCCTTCAGGTTCTACTCATTCCTTTCCTCTGCTGGTAACAAAGCTTTGAGTGGATTTTCCCTCCTCCTGGTCCTTGTACATTCCTCTACTTCTGTCCTGTGGTTTCTGGTTCCCACTCTCATGTGGCCTACTTGTCTGTGAGGTCCTCAAGGGCAGAGACCAAGTCTATTCAACTGAATTCTCACTCCTAGGATGAACAACACAGAGCAGGGCTGCAGGACTGCAGGGCTCCCTAGATGGTGACAGGATAAATGAACAGAGGCACAGAGAGATAGACAGAGAAACAGTGGACAGTGGGTGAACACATGTGGCCTCAGGCCATTGCAGTATGCCTCATGGAGGGGACCTAATCTCCCCTTTTGGTAACATGACCACAGAGCCAGTAGAATTCTAGTATTCTATTTTACAAAAGAACTGCTGGGATCCTAAAAGGAGACTTGATGTTATTAACAAGAGGATGAAAGTCAGAGATAGTGAGATGAGAAATGATTTTAAATCTCATCTGTTAGTTAAATGCCAAATGACCAGCTTCCTGAACATCTGTTTCCTCAGTTTCAAAGAGGGTCTGGCAACAGTTTCTTCCCAGAGCTACTGTGAGTTTCAGAGGTGATGTGACTGAACCCTGGTACTGGCTCACTATCCTACTCTAGGACGGACTCAAAGGCACGTCTGAAGTATTGGGCATTTTCCTTTCTAGCCAGGGGAGCCAGTGCTGATTGCCTCCTGGTATCCACGCCCTTCCTTTTTCTCTCATTCTGTTCTGTGAAGAGTCCTGCGCTGAAGGTAGCAGGCTTCATCCCTTGAAACAGAGTCAAGGCAGCTGGGGCAATTGTCCTTCTATAGCCACTGAAGGGCCAGGAAGGGCCTTAGGACTCAGGACTAGGTACACAGGTGTGGGAGCAAACTGCTGGGGTACTCCTAATTTCCTTGAACACATTCCTGCTGGCTTCAACCACTGGTGGTACATGCACGACTGTTCCATTACGCCACTTGTACTGCATGCAGGTGATTCGGAGGCACTTGGCACTGAGATACACAAATTATAGCCTCTTCATGAACATGTTAAAAAGTGCCCTTTCTGCTGCTGGAGGTTGTCAAGTCTAAATGGGATGTTTAGAACTGTGGCAGCCACCTAGACCAGCCTAGGCAAAGGGTCATGCCAGGGATGCAGGACAGAAGACCAGTGAGTGGGTTACTCAGACCACCCACAGCCTTCTGCTTGTGTGACAGAATAAATTGTCTTAGTTTGAGTCAGGCAATAGGAGTTTCCTTTTTCCTAGAGCCCAAAGGGACAATGGAACCCTACACTTGACAAAATAGTAACTCTAGAGCCCAGTGTGGTGGCGCACTCCTGTAATCCCAGCACTCGGGAGGCTGAGGCAGGAGGATTATTGTAAGTTGGGCTACAAAGTGAGCCCAAGGCCAGCCTTGACTGCATAGCAAGACCCTTTCTCAAAAAGACGAAAAAAAAAAAAAAAAAAAAAAGAAAAAAGTAACTCTCCTTTTGGAGTGATCAATAGTCCACTGTTGAGCACTATGTAAATCAGACTTTGGATGCTCTTATAAACTGATAGGCTTCACATGTTACCCAAGAGGGCCCAGGAAGTTTCTCTGTTAGGTAAGACTCCAGGCAATACTGATTTGTCAATGACCTTGATGGACACCTTGCATTTCTACCACCTATGAAACCACTTCATCAAAGCAGGGAGGAATTGAGAGGACAAGGGGCTCCGTCATCTCAGGCCACACCTGTACAACAACGCGGAGACAATCTGGACGTGAGAGACAACTGACACACATTGCAAGCAGAGTATATATTATCAAAATATTCTAACATGTCAACTAAAAACAAAGAGGAAAAATCTCTTCCTCTCATTTAGATGGTGGCCTTTCCCTTGTAGCTAGAAGAGACTAAGCATGGAATATGTTTTGTGCTTTATTTTTGGAAGAGAATTGATGGCTTGGTAACAAACATCCTTAAATGAAGCACCAATGGTGATTGACCTTAAAGAATAGACCAGGGGTCATCAAGCTGTAGGTCATCAAGCTGTAAGAATATCTCCTATGTTTCTACATAACCATACAAAGGTTTACCTAAATCCCTATGTAATATCCTCAATGTTGCCTTGTGGCCCACAGCACCTAAACTCTTCATTATCTGGCTCTTCACAGAGACAGTTTGCCAGGCCATGATAGGAATTTTTAGTATTTTTTTAAATTTAAAAGATACAGATGAGTAAAAAAATAATGTAATATTCATATTGGTACCACCCACATACAACATATTTTAAGATCTACTTTAAATGCTTTTATAAAAGAAATATTACAATTATACCCAAATCCTTTTGGTACCAGAGCTGGTTAGCTTTACCTGAAGGCCTGGCCAGAGATTAGGCCATGAGGTCAGCACTGAGCTCAACAAGGCTAGGGAGGGCCACTTTACAGCCTTGGCCAGCAGACTGGAAATGGGCATTAAATCACAACACTTCACTGTGTTGATGCAGTAATCAGACAAAAAAAGGTTTTCTTTCTCTTAAAACAGTCTTTGCCATGATTAGGTACATGGCCTTGGCACAGAGTAGGTTACTTCCAGATCTACTGATGTAAATCAATTTTACTTGCCCTGAGAGCAGATATTGGAGGGACCTATTTTGTGAAGACACAGCTACATGGTTTCGTGAAGACGGACCTATGAAGTTAATACAGCCAGTGGTAAAAGAAGAAAGGAAGAAGGAATGAAATAATAAGATGTCACTGTCATTGCAGTCATTCAGGGTCACAGGTGCCAGTATTACATACTTTGGGAGGAAGTGCACACTCCTGTCAAAAGGTAGCTAGCAAACAACTTGCACATCTTCAGATGTGGTTCATGGAGAGAGAAATCTAAATATTATAAAAGTCCCACTCTATGGGACTTCATGACTCTGACTTTCACCTTAGTGCTGACTCTCTGTTCCTTCCCTGACTTCCCTCCTAGGCCCTGAGCCTCTTGAGGGAAAGGCTAGTGCTTATTCATTTCTAGGCCTCTAGTTTCCAAATGGAGAGAACACAGAAAATAAACACAAAAAAATAAAAAAGATGAATATGACAATAAATACTTGACCCAAGGTCAAGAGCTCCAAACAGAACACTGAATCTCTTCAACAAAACAATACAGTTAGTTATGTGGTCTTAAAACTTCAGGCATTCATTCTATAAAAATGTGCAAGCATCTTTAAGATTTAGGTTTATTTATGCACAAAGCAGTTCATGGCAGTTTTTTTTGGTTTTGTTTTGTTTTTTTTTTAATTACAGAGAACAAGTAGAAATGGTCTAAATGGCCAATAATGGCAAAAAAGTTAGAGAAACCTGGTAGGTCTCTGTACAACATAGCAGTGGTTTGGGGAACATTTTTAACAACACGAGATAATGGTTTGTATGACATAATCTTAAGCTTCCTTCCAAAATGCTCAGATGAAAGAATCTCAGTCATATGAAAAGAAAGCATTTCTTAACAAGAGGAAATGCTAATGAATGGACAGGTTATAAACCAAGGCCCTATTCAAAATCCTCCCATCTATGCAACCAGACATACTGCACTTTTATCTCATGAAACCACAAATTACACTAACAATGCAGGATTTTATAAAGCTAAAGGTGACATGGGGGGAAAAGAAATGAGTGTTGGATACTGTCAAACACGGTTTCTGCTATGATTATAAGGTTTTTGTCCTTAGTCTATTAATATAGTGTATTACATTTATTGATTTGCATATACTGAACACTCCTGCATCCCTGGGATGAATCCTAAGTGGCTATAGCGTATAATCTTCTTGATGATTTGCTGTACTGTTTGCCAGTATTTTACTGAGGATTTTTGCATCTATGTTCATTAGGGAAACTGGCCTATAATGTTCTTGTTTGTTTGTTTTGTTATTGGATCCCTCTCTGATTTTGGTATTAGGCTAATGCTTGCTTCCAGGTATGAATTTGGGAGTATTACTTCCCTTTCAGTTTCATTAAAGAGTTTGAGAAGTAGCGGCATTAGGTTTTCTCCTAAATTTCTTGTAGAATTTAGCAGTGAATCTGTCAGAGGCTGGGCTTTTCTTTGTTGATAGGTTTTTAATTACATCTTCAATTTCATTGAGTGATACTGGCTTATTTAGAATTTTTATATCTTTTTGACTCAGCTTTGGTAATCCGTATGTATCTGGGAATTTGTCCATTTCTTCTGTGTTTTTCATCTTATTAGAATACAAGTTCTCAAAGTAGGTGTTGATGATCTGGGTTTCTGAAGGATCTGTTGTGATTTCACCCTTTTCACTAATAATGATATGGACTTGAGTCTTTTCTTTTTTTGATAAGGTTGCCTAATAGTTTGTCAATTAGTCTCGATTGCATAAACTTCTGCTCTGATCTTTATAATTTCCTCTCTCATATTTGGGCTTGACTTGCTCTTCTTTTTCTAGAAGCTTGGCGTTCAACATTGTTTATCTGAGCTCACTCCATTTCTGTGATGTGAGAGTTCACCACTATAAATTTCCCTCATAGGACTGCTATCATTGCGTTTCATAAATTCCTATTTGTTGTACTGGCATCATCATTTAAGGATAGAAACTGTCTAATTTCTTAAATTTCTCTTTTTTTTTTCTTCTTAAATTTTACCTGTGACCCACTTATTCAGGAGGGTATAATTTAATTTTCATGTGTTTATGTTGTTTTTGTGATTTATTTTGTCACTGATTTCCAATGTCATTGCACTATTATCTGATAATACACATAGGATAATTGCAATTCCTTTGCATTTATGTAAGCATGTTTTATGAGCGATTATGTGGTCTATTTTGGAGAATGACCCATGCACAACTTAGAACAATGTGCACTCATGTTGTGAGACGGAATGCTGTGAAGATCTACTAAGTCCATTTGTTCAAAAGTTTGGTTCAGTTCTGATATTTCTTCATTGATTTTTTTTTTCTAGTTGATCTGTCTATTTGTGGCAGTGGGGTACTGAGGTTCCTCATTACAAATGTTTTAGTGCTTACTTGATTTTTCATGTCCATTAACATTTTTTTATATATCTTTTAATCAGTCCTGGCTTGAAATCCATTCTGTTTGCTAACAGAATATGTATCTTTGCTTTTTCCTGGGTTCTTGTTGCATGGAGTATTGTTTTTCATCTTTTGACTTTCAGTCTATGAATTTCTTTTTGAATTAAATGTTTCTTATATGCAGCATATTATTGGATCTTGTTTCTTGATTCATTCTAGTCTGTTTCTTTTGATTGGTGAATTGAGACCATTAACATTGATGATTATAAATGAATGACATGCATTGCCAGGCATGGTAGCATATGTCTGTAATCCCAGCACCTAGGAGGCTGAGACAGGATTCCCACAAGTTCAAGATCAGCCTGGACTACAAAGTGAGCTCAAGGTCAGCCTGAACTGCACAGTGAAACCCAGTCTCACAAAGACGATAAATAAATCAATAAATGACATGTATTAACTTCTTCTTGTCATGTTATTTTCCTGTTGTTGGCTCCACCCACCCATGTTTAATTACTTGTCTTGGCTGGTGGATTCGTTCTTGGGGTTTGCGAACTTGTAGCACTCATTGTCTCTTTCTAGAATGTCCTTCAGAACATTCTGGAGTGCTGGTTTGGTGGTCATGAATTTCTTTGCCATAGAAGTGCCTTATTTCTCCTTCAATTTTGAAAGACAGCTTTGTGGGGTACATCATTCTAGGCTGGAGGTTGTTTTCTTTGAAGGCTTCAAACTCTCCTTGACTTGATGGTTTGTGTTATGAAGTCTGCTGTGATTCTGATGGGCTTTCCTTTATAAATGGTATGTTTCTGTTCTCTAACAGCTTTTAATATTCTGTTCTTGTGTTGAACTTCTGGAATCTTGACTATTATATGCTTTGGTGTAGATTTTCTTTGATCAGAGGTAACTGAAATTCTGTATGCCTCACTTATCTGTATGTCAAATTGTTTTTCCATGCTTGGGAAGTTTTCTGTTACTACAGGACAGTTTTTTTTTTTTTTTAAATGTCATTTGTGTTATCTCTTGCTTCTTTATTGAGTCTGATAATCATATGTTATTCTTCTTTGCATCATCTAGCAGCTTTTGGATTGATTTTTCATGATCCCTTATTATTTTCAAGAAGTGTTTTTTTTTTCATGATCACTAATTACAAACCTGTGTCCTGTATCTGACATTCTGTCCTCACATTGGATCATTGTGCTGTTTATAGATTTCAATGGAAATTTTAATCTCCTGAGTACCTGTTTGAATGTTTCATGAATTCCATTGCTTTCCTGTGTTGGGTATCTCTGGTTTCCATCATTTTTCTAAGCTTCTCTATTATTTTTTTATTTGTATCACTTCTAGAGTCACTATTTCTTTCCTTATGCTCATCTGTGTAGTCACTTGAGAAATTACTTCTGATTTTTTTTTCCTAGTGCCTCATTCATCTGCTTTGTTACTTCTGATGTTACCACTTTAGAGAGTCCAGGTGGGTGGCCACACAGAGTATACCAGGCTGAACAAATCAGGTTCTAGCCTCACAGCCAGAAACTATCTAGAACTCCAGTGGAACCAAAGATGCAAGCTTGCCAGAATTATCTGCTAGCCTCTCCCCCACAAATCTCCAGCTGGTTTGCTGGGATTAATCAGCATGTATCTGGGCTCTGTCTGTCTACTGTATCAGTGACAGCACAGACATGCTTCCACATCATTGCTCCCTGGGTTTGGTTTTGGTAAGCTGGAAGTCTGTGGTTGCATGCTGCTTAAGTGTCTTTTCATTTTCTATTTTCTTTAGTTTAATTCCTGGGTTGATGCTTATAAATTACTTGTAGCAGATAGTTTTATTGCTAATATTTAGAAACCATAGGAAATGATGCTTCTCAGTGGTGTCTTGCAAGTATAGCTGGCTTTGGGTTTTGAGTCTACCTCTTGAATTTACTGGGGATGAAAAGTTGCTGCCTATTTAGCCTAGCCCCTGATTCTTTGGCATTGGCCTATAGTACTGTTTACTACCCTTAGACAATCTCAGTCTTGATATACTAGGAAGAACAACTGATTACGATTATGTCATGTTGGCTAAATTAGTACAATCAGCTATAACAACAGCATCAAACATAGCACAGAAAATGATATGCTGTCATTAATATGCCATCTTTAACCACATGAACTATATGTGTGGTTATATAACAAAATCTAAAACAAACCAGAAAATTATTTACAATAAATCTATTTATTTTATATTCAGAAAATTTAAAAGGGAGGGGAGAAAACAGAAATAGAAGAAAAAGAAGAGATTAGAAGCAAGACTGGAGGACAAAGAAAGACTATACAAACTTTAGAAAACTGGTAAAGAAGACAAGCAGTAAAGAGAAAAGAAACAAATAAAAACAAGAACAGAACAACAACAAAAAAATTTGGAACAATGTTCATACTAAAATTAAAGTATGAATAAATAATCAAGGGGGAAAAAAAGAAGGATAAATAATGTCTATTTCCAGGCATGCCTCTGCTATCACTGGTACAGTAGGCAGACAGAGCCCAGATACATGTTGATTAATCCCAGCAAACCAGCTGGAGATTTAGGGCAGGCTAGTAGATAATTCCAGCAAGCATGCATTATAGTTCCACTGGAGTTCCAGTTGGTTTCTGGTTGTGAGGTTAGAACCTGATTTGTTTAGCACGCTACACTCTGTGTGCCTCCTGCTGGCTTGAACCTGGCTCCTTCCCAGTTTGAACTCAATTTCTGGACCTCCTAATGATTTGAACTCAGTTCTGCCTCACCCTGACACTAGGAGCCACTAGATGGGGCCATCATGCAGCTTCTCTGAGTTCTGAGCTCAGTTGGTCTCTCTCCAAAATGGCTACTGTCCAGTAGCCACCATGCCTCTATCAGTTTGAGACCCTACCCCAATGGCCCAGTGAGCCACAGTTCAGGGACAAAATGCTATTTGCCACTTCTTTCTTTAGTTGAAGTCTCTTTGCTTTCCCTGTAGGGTTCAATTCTTGCTTCAGATCCTTGCTAGGTCTCCAGGAGCCACTTTCCTTCTTTTTTTCTTCCTTTTGTTGCTATATTCCAGCTCTGGACACGAGATCTCAGACAGGCTGTTTCTCTGCTGTTCACCACTCCACCACCTTCCCAGAAGTCTCTGTTCATTGTGTTTTAATAACACAGGGAATAAAAGTGAATCTCATATAAGCTGGTTACCTGTGAATTTCAGTATCCACTGAGGATATTAGAGTCATGGCAGGGATAGGGGACTCCAGTGCAGAGGCAGAGGAGAGATGGAAACAACACTGTCAGAAATGTGAGGTTCCAATTCCAGCAATGCTCAGCAGTAGGTCAGAGGTATTAAAAAAGAAAATGTGTCCCTTAAGTATCAATTCATCAAACATTAAGTCATTTAAAATATTTTTCAGTAATAAAGACAATATTGATTATGGTCAGAAGGAAAACAGTAACAGCAATACTTACCATTACTGAACACCTGCTGGAAACCACGACACTGTCAAGAGACTTGATTATGTCATCAGCCTTAGAGAACAGTGTGCTGTAAAGCTTTCTGACCTGAATGAAATCTCAGTTTGTGGGACCTGGGTGTGTATGTCAATAAAATGGAAAGACACCAACACTTAACGAGGTTGTCTGTGTAGGCTGTGAGAGTAGTGGGAGACAATAATGTGAATAACAACAAAATCGAAGGGCCAGGGATTTAGCTCAGTGACACAAGCACCTGGCTGGCCAGCATGAGGTCATGAGTTCAATCCCTGGTACCAAACAAAAACCAAACAAACAAAAAAAGAATCAAATATGAACCGTGGCTCTCAAGAAGCTTGTCAATTGCCTGATTTTTTAGGGGGAGAAATTCTCTTATGTGCCTTCAAAAGTAAGACACGGGAGTCAGACTGCAAATTAGGGCCCCCAGAGGGAGACAGAAGCATGGTCAGGAGGCCTTGCAGGAGGCTCGCTTGGCTGAGGCAGTGTTACAACTGCCCCGACTCGGCTACTTCCACCTGCACATACTACTGCAGGGAATAGTCTCCACCTGGTCTTCCAACTGCACGGGACAGTGCCACATGTAAGGAGGATATTGCAGAAAGCTGATTTTCTTTGCACTTACATGCCTATGGAATTAAAAATGGACTGAGTTAGAAGGCCTTTTCCCATCTGCACCAATATGCATAGAGCATCTTCAACACAGACGGCAGGTGTGTGTGTGTCAGGACTCTATCTAGGCCCTCAGGGAATGTGTCCTAAATGAGCATGCTACTCTTCCAACTTCAAAATCAGTAATTACTACACATAGATTTTTTAAAGCCATTTTTAGCCTTTTTTTTTTTTAACAGGAACATTCTCAATGTGTACTTGTATGGCTGGAAGTCGGGGAGGAATGTCATTAAATGAAGTCAAGTCCAGTGAACTAATAACCTAACACACAGAGGAAGTGAGAGTGCTATGCTAAGACAGGTGCTAGGGGTTCCTTGTCCCCTCCAAAACTCATGTCTAAGTTTCATCCCCACAGTGAGGTATTAAAAGGGCGGAAACAATTCAACTATAGTATTTGGAAGTAGGACCTTAACTCAGCTATGGCACTGAGATGTATTAGGAGGTAGTAGGAGGTAATTAAGGTTAAATGAGGCCATAAGGGTGAGACCCTGATTCCAGGGGGACCAAAGTTCTATAAATAGGAGAAACCTGAGATAGGACAGGTGATATCTTGTGCCCCTTTGAGACTGAAGAAAATCCTCACTAGCAAAGACCTCATCAGATGGAGACTGCTGCTGCCTGATCTTGAACTTCTCAGCCTTCAAAACTGGGAGCCAAATAAGCCTTCATTCCTTATGAATTACTTAGCTGATGCTACTCAGTTATAGTGACAAAAATAGAGTAAGACACTAGAAACACTGAGACTCTCACTGTTAATTTCAAGATGATACTAATTGCTATTTTTAAGACTGGACCTAAAATTTAAAGATGCAAAATTTTGACATTATAAATGAGACACTGCTGTTTGCAAGGTATTGGAGGTTGCTTTCTGAAACACTGCAGCCAGGTGTAGTAGCACATGCCTATAATCCCAACACTCAGGAGGCTAAGGTAGGAGGATCACTGCGAGTTCAATGTCAGCTTTGGCTATATAATGAGTTCAAAGCTAGCCTGCACTACACAGCAAGACCCGTTTCAAATAAAAAAATTGCAATGAGATTTAACATTTTTACTTGCAGAGTGATCTGCAACCCCAGAGATGGAACTTTCACCTGCTTTGTCTCTCTTCTGGCCTCAGTTCTTATCATGGGGCCTGTGCTATTTGCTGAATGAAGAAATGTTGACTTAACTTGGGGAATCAGCAGCACACATTCACACATGCCAGATTCTCAATTTATAAATATTTACCATCAGGACTTGATTTTAACTTTAATTAGCCCAACTGTTAAGGATACCTCCAAAGTGAGAAATATAATCCATTACTTCACACCAGATGTAGCTTCGACAGTGGGTCTGTTATCTAAGTTTATAGTCTATGAAACACAGGCATCAAATGACTCAAGTGTGATGTTTTATGGTGAACGGATCGATACGTAAAACAGATGAAACTTGGGAAAATTAATTCCTGATCAAATCCTAGAAAATAAAGAGCACAAAATTCCTCAACTTGATACACTGCCAGAAATTCTGGATTCAACAGATGCTTAAACAAAGACTGAGTTTTCATTAGAAAGCTAGTTTAAAAAATAACCATCAAGAGTCTTTTTAAAAAATTGCATTTGAATGACCGATCGACTGACTGATTTTTTTGAGACAGGGTCTCATTATGCAGTTCAGGCTAGCCTTGAACTCACTATATAGCCCAGGATAGCCTTGAACTTACAGTGATCCTCCTGCCAGGCTCCTGAGATTACAGGTGTGCATCACCTGTATTTTAAACAGAAGGTATTGTAGGATGATTACTGTTGTCTTGTGGACACATTTGCTAGATTTAGAAAAACCTATGAAATTATACATTCAAAGGTTTTTACTAACACCTTAAGTGGAGAGGCACGTGCTTTAAGAAACAGATTCTATCATTAATTTCCATAAGAATTTTTCATCTAGTTTAGTGGTTCCTGCCCTTTTAAACTAGTAGCCCCTTTGAATAAAATTATGTATGCATTCCTTATCTACCCTGAAAAGAATCTTAGACTCAAAATACAGTCTACCTTTCTACACGTGCTAGGAGGCAAGAGGATTTTGCTGTAATTGCTACAGAGACTGTAAAGCCAAAAACTCCCAAATATTTACTAACTGATCCTTTTCAAGAAAGTGTGTAGATGCCTGCTCCAGGCGATGCAGTTCCCACCTGGAAGTCAGATAGTCAATACCAATCCATAGGTTATGTGGATGTTAACTGTGATTCTGCTGGTAAGTAGATCCAAATCAAGTCTAATTTAATTCTCATTGAACCAATATTTACTTATTGAGGGACTACTAAGTGACAGTTTTAGCTTGGGGCTGGGCTTATAGTGGTGAACACAGCCAGGCTCTTTTTCCTAGAGGAATCAGGATATGAACAGTTTCAACACAACATAGTACAACATCAGAGTCGAATTTGAAGTTTTAGTCCTTCTATGAAGTAACCGTGAGAACCTGACCTTTATATTATTTAAAGCTTTGAAATTTTAAAGCTATAACCATGGGCTAAGATTTCTTTCTTTCTTTTTTTTTAACATAAATACTAGAGATGAAACTCTAATTCTGTGAAATTGCCCATTAACTTTTGCAGGAAAGATCAACTTATTGGAATCTTTTATAATTGCCAAATTTGCTCTGGGCTCTTTAATATACAGTCCTAATCTCTGTTTTGAGAATAGAAAAGAGACAAGGTATTGAGATATCAGGGAAACATGGCCAGTTAAAGTGCCAGACTCCTGTTTTTTAAGATGGAGTTTTTAAATTGCAATTCATGTTAACAGAGTCACAAACTAACCTTCCGCTGAAAAAGCCATGAGGGTGGAGACAATGTCCAGCTTCGACCAAAATTTTATTATCTATGACCCGTCTTTACAACACCCACTATGTATCAAGGTAAATTAAGAGAAAAACCAATTTCTACATCCCTTGGATGTGATGAAAATGATTATCCTCAGGCAGAGCAAAAGAAGACAGAAAATAACAGGTGCCGGTTCACATCTGTGTATCTGTCCTGCCCTCATATCTGTTTATTTGTACCAGTTATTGACATTTTTATATCATACAAAGGTGGCTTTTTATTGAGCTTCAAAAGTAGAAACAGGAAGTATTTGTTTCTAGGGAAACCTGAGCTTGAAAGCTCTTGGGTTTTGAATCACAGACTGCATTCTCACACACAAGAGGGCCCATTGTATAGTGACATCCCTTCCTCCTCATTTACCTCATCCCATTTAAAAAAAAATTAATGCAACAATGGGAGATGATTGTTGATGTTCATTATTAAGTCATTTATTCATCCCACTCAATGATTCAGAATTATTCATTAAACCTGCTGGAAGGAATCAGGGCTTTACCTCCATGGTGGTATGGGGAGGGATGTGTTCTTTGAAAGAATATTTTACAACAACACAATTATCATAATTAAAAGCTACCCTGATAGTCTGATGAGCTTTTGACATATTTTTGAGTACTGGTATTTTAGCACAAGGAGATAAATGAGACTGAAATAGTACTAGGGAATAATATTGCTGTGGCGGGGGAGGGGGACTTAGAGGCAACATTAAATACCATCTGTCATCATCACCTCCAATGTTATCCAGATCTTTAAGTTAACAAATTTTATAAAATACCTCTTGAACTGCTGGCTTTGCAAATGAGTCCAAATTGTGTCGTGAGCCCAGCCACTGCCTGTGTTCTTGAACTGGGTGTGTAAATATCTGTGTAGCGCCTGCCTGTTTGTGCCTCCCAATCCAGTAGGTCATTCAGTGATCTGAAAGATCCTGAATTGGGTCTTTTGGACATGGCCCCAGGTTTATTCTGTGTCTGAAGGTCATTAAGCAAAGGGCTTGGTTTGACAAGCCATCCAAAATGATAGGTGACTATAGAAAGGCTCCTATCTCTCTGGTTTTCCTTGGTTAAGCAGACAGGTAAGGATCCTAAGACCAGTGACCTCATACTGAAGATGATACCTGGGGAAAGAGGGGAGAAGGCACTTGGGGAAGCAGAAACTGCTGAGTACTCTGGAAGGCTGGCAGGTAGATCAGGGCAGAGGGACATCCTGGAGGCTTTCCCTAGCACTGAATGCCATGGAAGCCATGGGACCAGATGGGAGGGGGGCAGATGGTCTGGAACACACAGTGGAAAGACTGTGTCAACAGCTTCATGGGAACCTAGACTTGCTCTGTGCTGTGCCAGGTATAGGGCAGGTGCTTGAAAACCAGTGCACTGTGTCAGTTAGCCACTGAACACAGAAGCGTGAGTCGAACACTTCTGTTCCTTCATTCATCCCAGAAACATGCATGAAGCTTCACTATGAACTAAGACCTACGTGAGGCCTCCCAAATGCAATGGTGAGCAGAACAGTTCCCCTGCTCTCAAGGAGTTAAGAATCTAGGGAGAAATTTGGACACATCAACACTTAAAAATCCACTTGACAAGTGCGATATCAAGGAAAGC
The DNA here is from genome assembly GCA_004363535.1 of Dasyprocta punctata. NCBI lineage: Eukaryota > Metazoa > Chordata > Mammalia > Rodentia > Dasyproctidae > Dasyprocta > Dasyprocta punctata. Next base: position 65,730 of record RJWM01001119.1, read on the forward strand.
TGAGGAAGAATGAGGTAAAGGGAAACATCGCACAGATGGGGTCAAGGCTGAGTGGGTTTGGCTAGGCATCATGATATAGAGGAGGCCAGAGGGCAAAACAGCAATTTCTGGAATGGAGGAGAAATGGGTCTCATCCTGGGTTGGGAAAGTCAGGCCGCTCCTTGTGGTTCCCAGCAGGAAAGAGAATGAGCAAGGGTGGAGCAGCATGTCTGGCTCACAGAAGTCACTAGGATCCAGTTGAGACAGTGGTAGCTGAAAGAAAAGGATGGGCTGGATAGAAACTAAAGAGGCAGAATTAAATTGACATGAAATAGCAGAGTCCTGGCAAACAAGAAGGCCCTTACTGGACATACAGCCATCAGGATACTGGGGCCTGATGCCATTACAAGTGGCAAAAGGAGACTAAACCCCTACTCTACCTTTTTTTTTTTTTTAAATCAAATAACATCCTGATTATAATTTGGCTTCTCATGTAGCTCTACTCATGGGAAGAGGCTGCTGCATGGATGGGGCTGAAGGAGGGCTCTGTCCTACTGATTCATCAATCGGTACTAAGAGTTGTAGACACTCTGGAGTCACACATAACTATGGGTGTGGAGATACCCCCAAACTCTGAGCCTGCAGGGTTGCTGACTGCAATGCGATGTAATGCCCCATTTTGGGTCTCTTGGTATGTGGGCATCTTCCTAATATCAGGAGGTGGTAGTAGCAACATGTGCTCTGCCTTTAGATGGGAAACCCAGACCATGTGCTTCTCAGAAACTGGTCAAGAAGAGTGGAAAATAAAGAGCAATCAGGAAATGGCATCTGGATCACTTGTCATATGCTGTGAAAGGAATTGTGTCAGGGGCATTAGATATTCTTCTAGCTTTACTCTCTGTTGCAAAATAGCCTCCATGGTGGAGCTGATTCCACTTTGACACTTTACTTCCCTGGCATCAGAATAGTTTTCTGTACCAGCTGAAGCATGGTATAAAGTTTTAAAGGCCTTTAATAGAAGTTTTCCAACTCCTGTCTCTACAGAACAGCTGGAAAATATCTCCATTATGGGAGTCTTTTGTAAAATGTTTCAGAAACACAGAAGGGCCTATTGTACCTTTTTAAGTATGTGAAACACATTTAACACTCAAAGATGAAAACAAGGGGAACAGGATTTTAGAAAAATGAATGCTTACTCCTGGATCAGGTCCCCTACCCCTTCTCACATAACAAATAAAAGACAGTAATTTATTTTTGAAGTGCTTTTAACAAGAAAGCCTTGGAAAGATCTGAAAGGGGGAATTAGGACCAGTTGTCAAAGTTAGAATTCTGCTAAGACCCTGTAACTCAGGGGCTTTCAAGAGGAAAGATGAGGCAAGGGCTGAGACAAGAAGGTGCGGCGGGGCATGGTGGCACATGCCCTTAATCCCAGCACCCAGGAGGCTGAGGCAGGAGGATCGTTGTTAGTTTGAGACCAACCTGGGCTACAAAGCGAGTTCAGGGTCAACCTGAACTGTGTAGTGAGACCCTGTCTCAACAAATAGGGCCAGGGATTTGGCTCAGTGACTTAAGTACCTGCCTGGCAGGCATGAGGTTGTGAGTTTGATCCCTGGTACCAAAAAACAAAAAAAAGAAGGTGCATCATTGGAAGCTTAGGTCTCAACTTCGACAAACAGGTTGTCTCCATTTTTTTGAGTATGCAAATATTCTATCACATGTATGATTGGCTAGAAGTCTACAGCAGGATGAGAGCAGGCTACACACATTTCCTTCTCCTGAGTCAAGAAGGGAACCTAATAAATGACACTAGAGGCAAAGCGAGGAGGCCCAAGACCTGCCTATCAAAGCCACATCCCAGGACTTCCTGGGGAACACCTGACTTATGCCAGTAGGAAGCTTGGTTCTTTAATTTCAGCTGGCCATGAGCCAGTTCCTCCTTCCTAGAGAAATGAGGAAAAAGACATCCCTGGCTTGTGCCATGACTTGAGGCACATGTAACCGCAATCAGAACTAACCTGAAGTCCCCATGTGGAGCACCTCCATCCTCAACCGGGAGCAACTACCACACAATCACCGGCTAACATGGCTAGGGCCTATCCTAAATGCCTGTGTTTTATTCCTCCCAACAATCCTACAAGAAAGCTATTGCTGTTACTCTGATTTACCATTGAGGGAACAAAGGATTAGGGATCTTGTCCACAGCCATACAACTAGTGAGTGGAAGAACTTAGACCAGAGTCCAGTTCTATCTACAGCTTCCCTCTTTGCCAGGTTACAGAAGTGCTGGCAGAGGAGCTGCTCCAGACTCCCATTCTGGGGCCTACCTGCACCAGTGAGCTTGTCTGCCAGCTCCGTGCGCACAGCTTTGGTGAGGTTGAAGTAGTCGTCATCCTCATCGATGCTGTGCAGGAACAGTGGGATATGCTGGAAGACGATAGCATGCTGGCACTTCCGTTGTCCCGCGATGCTTAGCTGCTGGTCCAGCCAGCAATCCTGGGCCTGCTTCAGGGCTGGGCACTTGGAGGCATCGTACCAGAATTGTGAGTTGAGCACCAGGAACAGGACACCCCCAACCCAGAAGCTGAAGTAGTCATCTCCCCACGTCTGGTGGAACTCCTCGATGGTCTCGGCTGTGGGGACGTTGCCCAGGTCATGGTTGCCACTGACAAGGACCAGTGGGATCTCTCTGTCAAGGTCTTTGAGCACCCGTTGCAGGTCTTCAGTCTGCTCTTTGCGCCAGGGGGTCCCTGGAAGACCAAAGGTCACATCCTGAGAGGCCTGGACGTAATTCATGTATTTACTAACAGTTAAGATAGGGAATAATCTGGAAATTCACTCAACCAGGCACATACAAACTACAAGAAGTACCACCTGCTAAGAATAAATCAATTAGTGAAGCAGGTACCTCTGTTTGTCCCTCTGCATCGAACTCTTCCCACCTTCCCCAGGACACCTTGGGATTCAGTGTCTGTGTGGCCACTGGGCCCACCCTGCTGAGTGTTACAGATTTTATCTAGATGTCCTCCTAAAGTCTCATGTGATCATAGGTGGGACCTTTGGAACAAGTCTGGATTATGAGAAAATTCTACAAGATGTACATGCCTATTGATCAAGCCATTTGGTTTCTGGTCTTGGGCCAGTAAGGTGCTGACAAGTTTGCAGGACCATGTGAATGGTAAGAAATAGCCATCTGTGGATCTGATGTTCAAAGCCAGATCCACACATTGCAGGGGAGCCCATGATTCACCACTGAGAAAGGGGAAAAGTTGTAGCATCTATATTTTAGTGTTCATAGAAATGAAAGAAATTAGGCTTCACTAATATTTCATATCAAGATCAAATCCATACTTTACTCAGTGTCCTCATCACATTCTTGTTAATGAGACACAGTACCTGATGCCCACAGATTAAAGGAGGAAAGGTTTATTTTGGCTCAGTTTGTAGAGGTTTCAGTCCATAATTGGCATGGTGGAGGAAAAGCCACTCACCTCTTGGTAGCCAAGAATTAGAAAGCCAAAGGTGACACAACCTCCCAAGTGGTACCCACAGTGGCCTAGCTCTACTGACTACCTCCTAACACATATGAATTTTTAAAAGGCTTGCAGATACTCATGTATGATGTATTGTGGATAAAACATCTCCCAAGATTCAAAAAATCTGACTCTGGTTACAGGAAATAGAAAAGGAGAGGGGAGAGACTCTTTATGTCTCTGTCCTCCTTCCTTCTTTCCTTTATTAGGTGCTGACAAGTTTTAAGGCTCTGATAGTTACTGGAGATAAGCTGAGAGTCAACTAGACACAGATTCTTCCCTCTAAACTTGGGAGTTGGATAATTTGCCAACCGAATTACAGATGTGCCCTCACCTGTCTCTGATGTCATTAAGTGTTACTGAGAAAAGCAAAACAGGATAAGGATAATACTTGCAGCACCATGCTTGTCCTGAGGGACACACTTGGTATCAGAGAGGCAAAGACAGCACAAGAAAAATGATGGAAAAAAGCAGGTCAATTTCCCTGGTGATGAAGATGAGAACCTACCTGAAAAATGATGCATAAGTGATGAAAAACCCAACATTCATCATGAATTAAAAAGAAAGCTGGAGTGACTGTAGTTGAGAGCAATTTATTGTGTATTTCAAAATAACAAGAAGGGAAGATTTTGAATATCCCAACACAAAGAATTGATGAATAAGGTGATGGCTATTCTTGTTACCCTGGTTTGGTCATTACACATTGTACATAAGAATCAATACATCACGGTATACTCCATAAATATATACAGTCATTATATGTAGATAAAAAGTAAAAATAAAAAAGAGAGCAAAAAGTCTTTATAAAGCAATTACAGCTAAGAAAGATCCTAATGTATAATTAAATGAAATCAGAGCCCCTACAGTCATAAAACAGCATACATGCAACAGGAACCTATAGAACTTGGGAAAGCAAGGGAGGAAAAAGGCAAAATCAGTTCAGAAATGACATCTGCGAGATCAATGCTAGCAAGATTTCCTTTTTGGTCAAGCACAAACCAAGTGCTCTGCAGATCCTAAGTGAGCTTGTGTCTTTCCTAACTGTTGGGCACCAAGTTCCTCACATTCCCAATCAAACTCCATGGTGTGGTTTAAATCTCCTATATCATTAATCTTTGCTTTTGGCTTAGAGATATGTATTAATTTCTGACTTGGTTAAGTTGCCTCTGTGACTGTGGATTGATCCATTTCTTCTTATAATTCTGCCAAGTTTTAATTTTATTTATTTATTTATTGTTACATTGTGAGATGCATAAGAGTTCAGAATTTCAGTATCTCACTGGAATGTTTTTATATATAATGCTAATGACAAAAAAACTAAAGGAATTGCATTGATGCTACAAGAGGATCTTTAATATGTATTAAGTTAAAAATGTAAGGCATGGAGGAATAAAATCTCATATGAATTTTTAAAAAGCTTACAGATATTCACATATTATGGATAAAACTTCTCCAAAAATTCAAAGAATCTGACTCTGGTTAATTATGGGAAATAGAAATGGGGAGGGGAGAGACTTTTTAATGTCTCTTTCCTCCTTCTTGCCTTCCTTTTCCCAAACTTACATATCGTTTTTGGAAGACAGGAAAAGAGGATGGAAGAAGAGAGGTAGGGAGGAGGGAAGAAAGGATAAAAAAGAAACTTCTAATGGAGATGCTTTTTACTCAGGATCCTAGGGCTGAAAGATGGCTCAGAGGTCATTCAGGCAGCTGCACTCCAGACACTGGAGTTCTAGTCAGCCTCAACAGTCAGCCTCTGCCTCACGACCAGACCTGGCTGGAGCTGGGATCCAGATTTCCAGGTGCCAGGATTAATGTGGCTTCTTTAGCTGAACCTGCACTGTGGGCATCTGCATAGATTAATACGATCCTTTCAGAGACTCCACTGGTAATTCTTCTATACGAACGGTCTGCTACTTCAGACCTTTAACATGGTGAACTACCTCAAAGGCACTCCAAAAACCAATGCTAATGTCACTATTTTCCTTGTTGGGTTTTCTAAAAGACCCCAAAGCCAACCCTAGCCTTCTTTCTATTCATACTGGTTTGGGAATTTCCTGATGATTAGTAATAGACAAAGTGCCCATAGCACTTCCTAAGGGTATGGCTGTTCTAGAATGTGAACTAAAGGCAAACGCAGCAGCTCACTAGGGAGGGAAAATCAGCAGTGGCAGAGGGCCTAGAACTCCACACTTCATGCAGACAGCTGTCTGCATTACAGAGCTGGGACACAAGCAAAGGTCCCAGCTCCAGGGTGAAAACCCTCATGTCCTGATTCATAGGATGAGGCCTTTATAATACAGCAGGCTGCAGAGTACCTCCCATTCCTGATTCTGAGGGTATTTACTGCTGCTCTTCACATCATAACTGAAGCAGACACAGGGAATGTTAGAGCAGGCATGAGTTAATGAGCATAAACAGAAGAGAATGAACACTCCAGAAAAAGGTTTACTCAAGGGAAGAAGATTTTGTCTTCAGAGTAATCTGCACCAGAGAGCTATGAGTTACACATAGTAATGTGATATCTGTTTCCAAACTTCATAAGGATGCTATTTTGGGAGACATCACAAACATCCTTCAATAACTTGTTAAAAACATGAAATCATCTTCCCTGAATCTCCTCAGTTGGAGATGTGCTTCTCTTGCATAGCTTTTCTGCTGTCAGAAATGCTGCACGGGGAGCCTGACACCCTTGGTCCTTGGCACTAGTCCCTTATAAGCTGTGTGCCCTTGGGCAAGGTTCTCAGTTCCTCAGAGCCTTGGTATCACCATGTGTGAAATGGGATGATAACTCACAAACCTCTGGAGCAGGCCTAAGGATTCATATCAAAATAATGATGGCCAGAGTCTGGTATAATAAATAAGTCTGCAAAAATGTTAGCTATCTTCCCCCAGCCCCCTCAACCCAATATAATGAATTCTTCCTTTTCATCATTATAAAAGATGACCTGCTAGGTATGCATAAAAATCAATAAATCATTTCTGAAGGAATGGAAGCATTCACCAGGGATATAAATAATTTTCAGTTAAGAATTTTGAAGCAAAAAGAGTAAATTCTAGATCACATAAAGTCAACTTTAGTGAAAATATTTGCAGTCTGTTTAATAAGCTTTCATTTGTGTGTATCAGAATCTCTTTGGGGTCAGAATATCAATAACATCTTACCACTAACATAGCTCACAGCTCATTTTCCTAAAAACAGGCATGGTACTGTAGCAGTGTATGAGAAACGGAAGCCTAGTGCCTGCTTCCACAATACCTAATACAGGTACAACAGACAGGAAAGACAGAAACCTGAACAAGGCTATGAATTTCCTATGTCTCAAGCAGTTTCTGCCCTTCACAGAAAGGATGCACACAAGAAAGGAAAGGAAGGGAGGCAGGGAAGAAGGGAAAAGAGTGACAGATTGCAATGTAGAAATGGCTTAGCAGAGGGAAAGAGAAGGATAGTTTGGAGAGGGAATTCAAGACAAATGAGAGGTATTTTCTGAGAAGTGGGTACTGAGCAAACAGGGACCTTGATGTAAACACATACGTGTCTTGGCTGGGAGGATGCCTGGGTGGGACTGAGAGGAGAAATGCAGAAAGCTGTGAAATGTGTAAACATTTAAAAACATTTTTTTAAAAGTGCAATGAGAATAATAATTATGAAATACTTGTTGAACATGATGTCAGTACCCATTAAGGCAGAGATTATTATCTTGGGTGAATCTCAAAAAGCCTTAAAGTACATTGCTTAATACACTCTCTAGGCAAAAGAGGAAGAAGAATAAATATTCTCAGCATTCATGAACAACACCATAAGAAATAACACCATACTTCATGGTAAAAGATTGACTGCTTTCTCCCTAAGATTGGGAAACAGGCAAAGAGGTCTGCCCTCTGAACTGTTCCTGAACATTACAGCAGAACTCCTAGTCTGTGTGGCACTATGAGAAAACACACACACACAGACTGGAGAGGGAGAAATAAATCTGCCTGTTCTCAGAAGGTATGACTTTCTCCACAGACAATCCCAATCTTCAAAAAACAAACAGGTTTCTGTCAATCCCTAGTGAGGGAGGTGAGCTTGGATGCCAGGTCAAATTACAAAAATCAATTGTATTTCTGTATCTTGGCAATGAAGAACTAGAATCTAATGAGAGGATCTGAGAGATAGGAGGTTAAGGATTACTGAAATCTTTGCTGCACTGGTTACAGGAAGCAAGGAAGAACTCAAAAATAGTTCTCATGCATCTGAGCAACTGGGAGGTGGATGTCATTTAATTGACAAGGAAGAAATGCAGAGAGAAATAAGCTAGAGGTAGAGTCAAGGTCTCCTTTTCACTGTAAAATTTGATGTATTGACACAGGGAACAAGAGAAAAGAGATAAACTGGACATCATGAGAATTTAAGTTTTGGGTATCAAAAATCCCAAAAAGACAACCATAGAATGAAAGAAAATATTTGGAAATCATGTCTGATAAAAGGGTTATGAGGATACAGAGACTATCAGAGAGTTCCCAAAGCTCAACCACCACCACCACAACCCCTACTTCAGTTCAAAAGTAAGCAAAAGACTAAAAGGACGTTTCTCCAGAAAAGAAATACTGTGATAACAAGCACATGAAAGGATTTTCTATATCACCATGCTTCAGGAAAATGCAGATCAAAACCACAATGAGATACTACCTCATACCACGAGGATGGCAACTATCAAATACAGAAAAGAACAGGGGTTGGGGAGGACATGGAAAACCTGGAAATCTTGGGCACTGTTGGTGGGAATAGAACATGGTTCTGGTATTGCAAACAAAGGTGATTCCTCACAAAATTAAAAATAAAGCTGCATATACCATGTACTGGCTGCTGCCAGAGTGGGGACAGCCACACCCAAGCCTCTCTCTGTGAGTCTGCACCATTTGCGGACTGCGGCGGGTGGTGCGGGGAATCCAAGCCTCACCAGGAAGCAATACCGGTCAGGAAACCATATCATTTTCATTGTTTTATTGGGTTGGATTTTATTCTTTTGTTTTGTTTGATTATGTTAAATCTGATGGCATGAGCAGCTATTTGAAAGATAACAAGACACATTATGGTAGCCATTTTGAATTTGCTAGTGGCTTGTTTTAGCCCTTTATTGCATTTGCTGTTTTGGTTTTATTGTTTCTATTTTATTCTGTTCTGTTCGATTTTTACTATGTCCGAAAGTAGCTGCAGCTATTTTGAAGACAACAAAAGGCATTATGGTAACTATTGTTGGTTTTGTAAGGTTTTGAAGTCCTGTGTCATTTAGGCTGGTTTATTTTTGATTGGTTTTATTTTACTTGGTTTTACCCTCTTTGAAAAAAAAAACTGCATATAATCCAGCAATTCCCTTACTGGTTATATGCATGAAACAAGTGAAAGTAGGGTCTATTAACACCCGTGTTCAAGCAACATTATGCACAAATAGATAAATGTGTAAGCAACTCAACCATCCACTGACTCTTGCACGAACAAATCATAGTGTGTGTATAGTGTGTGTGCATGTACACACACAATAAAATATTATTCAGTCTTAAAAAGGGAATTTTGACACATGCTACAACATGAATGAACCTTTAGGACATTATGCTAAGTGAAATAAGACAGTCAAAAAAGAAAAAATATTGTATGATTTCATTTAGATGATGTATGGAGTGGTCAGATTCATAGAGGCAGAAAGGAGAATGGGTATTTCCACTGGCTGCAGGAGTGAAAAATAGAGATTTAATTGCTAAGTGAGCACAAGGTTTTGGTTTTTCAAGATAAAGAGTTATAGAGATAAATGGGGGTAATGGTTGTACAGCAATATGAATAAATATAATACCACTGGACTATATACTTAAAACTAGTAGTAAACTTTGTGTATTTTACCATGATAAAAGAAAAAAGAAATTGCCAAAAAGCAAAACAAAACAAAGTAAGCTACTTTTAACCCTTCTGGGTTGGGATAATGAGAAGCAGCCGGATACTGGAAGGCTGAAGCCCTCCTCACCATCAGTTCCCAGCTGCTGAAGGCCTCATGGCCACTGCTGGGGTTGGTATTTCAGGGGAAGCAGGGAGCTCTGGGTTCACAGGACCTAATCTGTTATGAGGGGTACTCTATGTTCATACTATCCTCTGAGCTTCGATTTTCTAGTCCCTAGCATGAAAGTTGTGACACCTTCTTTATGGAAACTGCTGTAAGTTAAACGAGATCATGTATTTAAGTGCTCAGTATGTAGGGTGTACTCAACTTTGTTCCTCTTCTCCCTAGCTCTCCGCTCAACAGTGACAAGTCAGGGGAGGAGGGAGGCCAGCCTTAGGGTACCTGAGATCTTCCCAGAGTTTCCTTTTCCTCAGAAGCTGGCTCCAGTGCTGCTGTTCCCTGAGCTTTCCGGGTAAGAACCACACGCGTGCACAGGCTGACATCCTAGCACAAAGAGAAGGTCAGCACATGTTCACCAGGCAATCTGATTGCTGTGGTGCTTGGAGGCCACAACTGTCCTGTGGACAGATGGATAAATTGATGAGATGGGCCAAGCCCCTTGTACTGAGGGTACCAGACAACAATTTCCAGGGAAAGCTGTGAGAGGTCCCTGGAAGTGGAGCTAGTGGTGTCCACACATGGGCTAGAAACAGAACAGCCGGGGCATCACCTATATGATTCAGACTGTCATTAAAACTCCGTTCAGAGACCATTAGGAAATATAAAATTAGATGTGAGGAATTTCATTATATCCAGGGACCCAATTCCCCAATTCCATGGTAAGACTTTATCCTACAGAAATATACACAAGAATGCAAAATATGACTACTTTGTATTGCAGTTACAATAAAATCCAAACTGGTTTAAATACTCATTAATAGGGAATTGGTGGTGTGTCCATATTATGGAACTAGAAACATGCATTTTAAGAATGAAATAGAGCCAAATCTAGTGATAATGAGTATATAGCTAACTTCTACAGTGAAAGTTTTGGGGGGACCTAGAGCATACGTGTGTGTGTGTGTATGGGTGTGTAGGGAGTAAATGAAAATAGGAAGTTGTAGGAACTAGTATTTATGACATAATTTTGTTGAAAATAAATCAACAAAACAGTATACTGAGAGATGTAATATGGCAAAACTGTTGATAGGAGGCCAAACAACAAAAAACATTTCAGTTTCCTATAAAGTTTGCATGTTTCATGAGAAAAGTTTACTTTTATAATCGGAAAAATAAGATGTCTAAAAAAACTCCACAGATGTACTAAAGATAGCTCTTGTTAGGTAAGCAAGTATAAATGTATTTTAAATTTGGAACAAATGTAAAACAAATGCCAAGGCTGATGCATAAGTTCAGTTTTTCACTCTCAGAAAAGAAAGGAAATGAAGAAGAGAACTCAACTGAATGGCACTCTAAAGAATTCTCTTAAAAAATTCACAGTAAGTAGATTCAATTAAAAAAATATTTAACAAGATTGTGTTCAGGACAAACTGTGTCTTTCTTTCTAAACAATTGCATTTCCATAAACAGAATTCTGTTCTAGAGCAGCTAACTTCAAAAGTCAACCAGAGTCTGGGGTGGAGCTCAGTGATAAAGCACTTGTCTATCATGTGCAAGGCCGTGGGTTCAATTCTCAAAATACACAGACGGACAGACAGGCAGACAGACAGACACACACACACCCCTAGAAAGCAAGCCAGTCAGTCAACAAATGTAGGGAGTCTGAGAAAGCAACACTAAGTTTCTACTATTACTGGAAGATCTGAATGAACTCTATCATCAAAGAAGAAAGCATTTGTCTTGGTTTTGTGTATCCAGTTTATACCCAGTCTTATTAAATGTGAAGTGTTTTTTAGCTTTTTAAAAATTATTATTATTATTCCCTCAAGGAACCTAAAAATTATACAGCTGTTTTTATAACAGCTTTCAAAGTGTGCCATTCAGTGGTATTTAGAAGACTCACAGTTGTGGATCATTACCAAAATCAATCACAGAATATTTTTAACACCTTCAAAAGAAACCCTCACCCATTAGCACCATTTCCCACTGCCCCCAACTCCTGTCACCCTAATTCTAGGTGACCACTAGTCTAATTTTCTATACATTTCCCACTCTAGATATTTCACAGAAATAAGATCATATAATATGTGGACTTTTGTGACTGATTTTCCCCCTTGCATCATATTTTCATGGTTCATTTACATTGTAATCCATGTCAGTGGTTCATTCTTTTATTCATTCCTGGATAATATTCTATTGCAAGGATGGGCCATGTTTTATCAGCTCATTAGTTGTTCTTTTTGGCTCTTAGAAATAATGGTGCTACGACATTCAGGTACACATTTTTGTGCAGGTGTGTTTCTCTCAGGGATACATTTAGGATGTATACTAGGGTCTGGGTCATATTGCAACTGTATGCTTACTTGTTTAAGGAACTCGCAAAGTCTTCCAAAGCACCACTTTACATTCTTAACAGTACACATGAGGGTCCCAACCCTCCACATCCTCATCAGTAGCTTTATTTTTCATTTTTTTTTTAATTAAAGCCATCATAGTGAGTGTGACATGGTGTCTCATTGTGGTTTTCACTTGCATTTATCTAATGGCAAATAATGCGGAGCATCTTTTCATGTGCTTTTGGGCAACCTATAGATGTTCTTTAGAGAAATACCTACTCAGATTCTTTGCCCATTTTTGGGTTATTTGCCTTTTCATTACTGAGTAGTAAGAATTCTTTATGTATTATGGATACCAAATCAGATATAAGATTTGCAAGTTATTTTCTCCCATTCTAGGGGTCATCTTTGCACTTTTTTGAATGTGTTCTTTGAAGCACAAAAGCCTTCAAATTTCAGGTTGAAGTCCTATATATCAGTTTTTGTTCGGTTACTTGTGCTTTTAGCGTTATGTCTACCAGTTACTACCTAATACAAGGTCCCGATATTTATGTCTGTGTTTTCTTCTAAAAGTTTTATAGTTTTCAGCTCTTTGTTGGTCTTTAAAATATTCTGAGTTAATTTTTATATACAATGTGAGATAAGAGTCCTATTTACTCTTTCATGTAGGTATCAAAGAAAAGACTACCATTTCCCTATTGCATTGTTTTGGCACCTTTGTAAAAGATCAATTGGTCTTAAATGTGAGGGCTTATTTCTGGAATCTCAATTCTATTCCACTGATCTCCACCTATCCTTATGCCAGTAACATACTGTTTCACTGCTGAAGCTTTCAAGTAAACTTGAATTTAGGAACTATGCATCCCCCAACTTTGTTCTCCCCTTTCACGGTGTTCTGGCTCTTCTGTATCCCCTAAATTTCCCTATAAATGTTAGGATCATCTTGTAATAACAGTGGAATCAAGGTAAGCTCACATCAAAGTCCACCACTGCAGAAGCTCAGTTTTTAGGGAAGGCGAGTTATCTTCCAGAATCAACTACTATCAGAAGGCTACTGAACCCTGCTATATAAAAGTATTATAGTCCTGAGGTTCACAAGGAAAAATCACTCTCCATGGAGGAAAGCAATGAAGACTCTGAGACATTAGGGGCATTTATGCCAGAGCACAATATCAAGGGAATCTGTTCACTTGTCTCCATCCCTTGGCAGGATGCTCATTTAGATTCGCATCACCTCTTGTCTGATTTTCTGCAACAACTTCATCACTTGTCTCCCTGCTTCCGCTCTTGCACAACCCTCCTTCCAAATTGATCCTACACCCTAAAGTCACTGTGTAATTAATTTCTAAACCTCTAATCTGACTAGAAAGAGCAACAAGATGAGTGTTGGGTCCATCACCTTCCAAGCCAAATTGGAGTACAACCAAACTGTGGCATGAGAGAAAAAAACATTTGCTTTGTTTAAGCAATGGTGACTTGGGTTTCTGTCACTGCAGATGCACCCATTGTGGCACGGTGACTAGCAGGGCTGGCCCATACCCAGAGGCCAGAGCTGATGTGCATTTGTGAAAATAATGTCCTAACCACCTGGTGCACAGGCACTGGTTTTCAGGATCCACACTGCTGGATGGTGTGGGTGGCAGTGAGAGGGGCAGTGAGGATGTGAGAGTCAGATCAGGAGAACTATGTCTTCCTGAAGATGCACTGGCCAAAAGCAGTAGGATGCTTCAGGGGGAAGAAAGCTTCTGGAGAGGGGATATCAAAAAGACGATTTATGGTTTTTACACAAAAGGTAATAAAGATTGGAACTGGGATACCAGGAATGGGAAAAAAAAGAGATCATCTAAATATGTGTAAATTTTATCTTGTTTGAAGGAGAAAACTTGAAGGACAAAAATATGTAAATGGAATAGTCATTATTTGAATTTGTGATTACAGTTTTCAGGGTTTTCCATAAATTATTGCCCCTAAAGTGATCATCTCCCTGTATCGGTCTTCTGTAAAGCTAACCTTGGTGCAGCTGTAAGGTATGTACACACATAATGAGAAAATATTTAACTGAAGAACAGAATGTGACCAGGCACTCAGTACATGTGAATATCGCTCAGAACTGACAGCAACAATGCAGCATCCAGGGACAAAGAGGTTCCAGAGCGGTTAGTTACATGCAGACTCACCTTGGGTCCTGAACAGTCTCTGTGGCAGAAGGAACAAGCACAATTCATTTCTGTTTAGAGTCTCTGGGGCATCAGATGCCTAAAACAGCCTTATTGAAAGGAGTACCTTTTTTCACTTCAAGATTTCATCATTTTGTCTGAACTATAAGCACTAGTGGCTGTGTCTGCAAATCTTCACCTCATTTGGGATTTTAGGGTTTTGTTTGTTGTGATTTGAGATGGGGTTTTGCTATGTTGCCCAGTAGTTTGGAACTCATAGGCTGGAATGATCCTTCTTGTTCCAGTTTCTCAGACGGCTGGGACGTCAGGTACATGTCACTGCATCCAGCTTGCTATTTACATTTTTAAATATACAATGTACTGAAAAGTCAATAGGAATTTCACAGTTAAACTTCAAGGATAGCCAGTGATCTTCCAAAACCAGAGGCAAAAATCTTTTTTTTTGGTAACAGGAATCGAAATCAGGACCTTGCACTTGCCAGGCATGCACTTGTGCCACTGAGCTATATCTCTGGCCCCAGAGGCAAAAATCTAAATAGCCCCAGACATTCTAGGGCTGCAAAACCTGAAATTACTTGAATTCAGTTAGGCATTTATGTAACACATACCTGATGTCCCACTATGTGCTAGGTCATGGCCACACCAACATCAGTAAGATACTACTTTGGCTTTCAAGGAGCTCAATGTGTAGAGAGAGACCCAGACATAGAAAGAGATAATGGGATGCTAATCCTGAGTAATGGAGCTATGTGATGGGGCCCCAGTTCCCCTGGGAGCTCAGGGTGGGGATAACTGAGCCCATGGGGTGCACTTTCCCAGAAGCTGCCACATGCCTCCAGATATCAGAAGGCTTTGGAGGAACCAGGCCTGCTGGGGTGAGGGAAAGGACAAGAGGTTGGGGGCTTTCGTGAGCAAAGGAAGAGCAGATAAGGGTGGAAAGGTAAGAGACCAGGGTGTGTTTTGGGAAGTAGGGCAGAAAGGAGTATGCAAACCAGAGTCTTGAGAAGGCCTGAGGTTTCTAGAGTGCTGATTGTACACTAGGTGCCTAGCTGTGAGGTCCACATCGATTATCTCATTGGAGTCTACAAAAACCTTGGGGGGGAAAGAGTCAATGCTACAAATGAGCCACAACCTGAGAGACTCATTCAAGGTCATAGAGCTCAGAAGTGGGATAGCTAGATTTTAACTCAGGTAAAATTACCAGATCAACTAGGGATGCCTAGTTAAATTTGAAGAATGGATTATGTTTTAGTATAAAAATATTTTATGCACTATTTGTGTTCCTGTGTTTTTATTTTTCAGGTCTGTCAGCCCTAAAGACAGGTGCCATTTGAGTTAACCCAGCCTCACTCTGGAGCTGGTACTGTATTCTCAGCAATGAATGAATGGCACTGCCTCCTCCTAGTTGAATCAATGACACATGCAAGATGAACACTGTTGTGGGGGAGCGGTGAAGGAGGCTCCAGTTAGCTCCATGACTTTCTATATTGAGATTCGACATTACGATTTCAAGCTCAGTTTCTTAAATAGTCAGCTATTTCCTTATGTGTTGTTGAGAGCAGGGGGAAGCACTCTTCTCATAGAGTTGGCTGTGATATAAATAGTTTCCATTATCTGTATTGGAAAATACATATTCACTCTGACCCAGCACATTAACAGCTGAGATTTTCCCCCAACAATATTTGCAAAAACAAGGAACAAGTAAGATTTTTTAAAAAATGCATTGCGCCTGTTTGTAAAAGCATATCTGGGCTGGGCAAAAGATGAAGGGAGTGAGGTATAGGATTTAAGGAAGTCCTCACTTCTAGGTTTGCACAGGTACTAATTTTACATCTGCAAGATCATGAAAGCAAAAGCCTCCTTAAATCTTACTTCCTGGGTATCTTACTCATTTTACCCTGACTTCAGTCTTACGGCACATCAATACAACATGCCCACGTGGGCACAAACAGGAGACTGGGGAAATAAATCACAGTCTGTCCATATAGTGGAATGCTATGCAGCCATAAAAAAGATGGATAAGTTATCTATCCATGGATTTCTAACCTTTTGGCTTGTCTGGGGAACACTGAGTGCAAAAGAGTTGTCTTGCACCCAAGCATTACAAAATTGAGTCATGAAAACTATCAATAAAAGTCACACAGTAATGTTAAAGTTTACTATTTTTGTAGGGGTGCATTATCAGCTGTCCAAGGTCACATGGAGCTTTCACACCGCAAGCTGGACAAGCCTGGGAAAGAAGTAAGATCATCACAGCAAACATAATTTACCATCGCATACACACATGACAATTAATCCTGATGTGTCAGCTTTCTGATATGTCAGCATAGCAAATTAGCAGTGCATGCTCCTGGGTGTGTCTGGGTGGGTCTATGTCTGGTCCCTGGCCCCTTCCACTATGGCACTGTTTCCCTGCTGTTTCCTGTCCTTCATGAACTAAGCAGTTTTGCTTCACCATGTCTTTCTGCTGTAAGGTTCCTCCCCTGGAGTCAGCCAACCATGGACTGAATCCCTTAAAACCATGACCTAAATTAAACCTTTCCGCGTTTGAATTGTGGATGTCAGTACTGTGTCTTAGTGATGGAAGAGCTGACTAATACAGCATGACCTAAATTAAACATTTCCTCTTTTGGACTGTGGGTGTTGGTACTGTGTCTCAGTGATGGGACAGCTGACTAATAAAACGTAACAGAACCATATACACATGGATATAAGGTCTCTGGAAGGATGTCTTAAAAACTGGTACTCTGTACTCTCTCTGGAGAAGGAAAGTGAGCTGGAAGAGATTTTTACACATTCTTTTTGTACCTTTTGAATTTTGTTCCACACATCTAGATTCTCCATTAAAAACATAAATAAATAAAATTATGAAAATAAAAGATAAGCCGAAAAACATGCAAATAATCTTAACAAAATCTCTAAAAGACATATGAGAAACTGGTGAGTTGTCTCCAAGAATGAAACTGGTATCTAGGGTGCAGGAAAGACTGACTCACACTGCCTACCTGTACGTGGGATTTGATACATTTCTCCCATATGCACATACGACCATAAAAAGTAAACACTTACATAACTGCATGTATAAACTAATTCCATATACATCCTACAACATGCACACAAATGTGAATGCTTTTATCAGACCACTGTTGGAGTTAAGCAAAAATAAACAACCTCCCATCTCCCTGGATAAGAGAGAGTACGGAGGTCTTTGCACACAGCTCATTATCTTCACGGAATGTGTACTTGTCTTGTGAGCAGGTGGTCTTGTTTTTCCTTCCCAGGGAATGTTATGCAAGGAGAACAATCAGAATAGTGAAGAATCATGATTTTCTCCTTTATGGCTTTGTCCACTATGGAGAAGGAAGCTGCTGCCCTAAAAATAAGGACGTTTCTTGTTTTCTATATTTCTGAAGTGCACATAGGCATCTGACTATATATAGGTAAGAAAAATTTTGTTTACAGCTCAACACAATTAATGTTGTTATTAGGACAAAAGTCCTACAACCAGTACATTTATCCCACAGTTAAAAACCTCTGGGCATGGCAGATGTGTTCATCACAGTGGGCCAGGAAGGCTGTTCATGCAGCACTGGCCTAATACTTCAGAAGCAGTAGTAAAACCCTGGATAGAAGAGATGAACTCTTGGTTATGATGCCTCACTTAGAATTTTAATGTACTACAATTTACTGTTTATTGAGAACCTAGTTGGGTTACTACATTTCCAAGAACACAGGTGTTTACATTACTGACATTTTCCCTCCCACATTTGAGCTGCATCTTCTGAAGGGTAAATCACCACTGTGTTTCACTTAAAATGTATCTCAATCGGAAATATAAGTGGATACCACAAAATGTAGTGCTTACCTGCCTCATGCAAAATATCACAATAATACACACCTTGTTTTCCCCTTTGGAGGTAAAGGAGGAAGGAAGCTGCTGCAAACTACAGAGGAATATAAGCCTCTTACAGAAAAGACAGAACAAGAAATAAGTAGCAAACCTCTGTGTCTTCCTTCCCTTTTAACCAGTTCTGGCCAGCAACACACAGAGGGGCCAAAATTCCAGCAGCAAACCACTGTTAAAAATAACCATTCATCTCTGAGACTTTCTAAATATTTTCTCTTCCCTATGTTGTCTGATTAACAGACACTGAGACTAGATTTCAACAGTATTAAGAATCCAGTTACTGTTTTAGTAAAAAGTCCTTTTTCTTTTCTTTTTCCAATAAGAACAAGCATACTAATGTACTTTGTAGCAAACAGACAGGAAAAATGTGTCTTGGGTAAAGAAATGAAACCTCTATAATCCCTATTCCCTGTGGGCATAAGAACTCAAATGAGAACTGATCATGATACACCAACCCTTGCTGGCAATTTGAAAATTAAGTAGCAGGATAACCTCAGTGAGCAGAGGAACATTCAGGTGACATAAGGGGCTACTGATAGTCTTTACTCATTTGGGGGGAGGCTGTGCTGACTTCCCAGCTCAATACAAGTAGCAGTGAAAAGAACAACAGAATCGATACGGCCTTCAAGTAAGGAGACTTGAATCAGTTTCTTGCAAACCAAATTCATTCTCCAGTGGGGTCCAGGCGTAGTAGGCAGACGAATGACAGCTTGCGGTGCCCAGTTCCTAGTGGGCAAGACTGCTGCTCTACTCAGCCCAGTCCTTTCCCATCTACACAGTCTCCTAAGACACTAACTTCTTTGCAGTCCTCAAAGCTGGGCCATGAAATAAGGAGCAAGACCCGGCAGCATTTTCTTTGCATAACAAAGATGTTTGGTAAACATGTGTGGATTTTGGTGTAATTTGAGATGGGCTGAATGCAGAAATCAAAGATGTTAGGATACGCACAAAACACCCAACTCTCCCCTCTTCTCACCCCAGTATCAGTACTGGATCCTCAGCTGAGCAGCCTCAGACTCCTTCCCCATCCCTCTAGGATTCCTGATAAGGACAGCAGATCCAGTGACTTCACCACCCTGTCCCAACCCTTGTTTGTCTTCAAAAGCTTCTTCTTCAAAAAGAGCAACTGGCCACACCTTAGGCAATTAAAGGATCACCCGCTGGCTTATTGAAATCTGTGAAAACACAGTGCATAGGACATGCCTGTTAGGGGTTGAACTGTGCTCCCTCTCAGATTTGTATGTTAGAGCCCTGACCCCTGATATTTCAGGATGTGACTGGATCTGGAGGCAGGGTCTTTAAGCAGCTTTAAGCAGGTAATTAAAAGGTTAGATGAGGCTACTTGGGTGGGCCCTGATCCACTATGAGTCTCTTCCAAGAAGAGAATAGGCCCCAGGTACAAAGGGAAAACCCTGTGAAGATGCAGGGAGAAGATGCCAGAAAAGACTTCAAGAGGCACCAGCTCTGTTATCACCTTCATCTTGGACTTTCAGCTTCCAGAATTATACAAAATAAAATTCCACTTTTCAGGCCACCTGGTCTGTGTTTCTCTGTTCAGGCAGGAGATAAATACACCCCACCATAGGGCAGGCCTAAGTGGGTATGGCAGTAGTTGAACAGTTCTTACCTAAAACCTCCTGGATCTGGGAGGAGTGTTCTCTAGAAAACCCTTCTAGCCATTGTGGGGATCGGAGACAGGCCTGTGACATGCTTTATTTCTCCTCATAGGTTTTGCTCATGCCTCCTCCATTACCATGCTCACCCCTCAGGAAAGGATACCCCCCCAACCCAGCTGCCAACCCAGGGGTCTAGTAGTGCTTCTACCCCTCTCTATCACTGATCAAAAAACAAAAAACCAAAAATGTGTATTTCAAAACTGGTTCTGCAACAAAGTGATGCATTTCTGTTTACCAGCTGCAGTGTCTCTGCTGCTTTATAAGAGCACAGATGCATTCTACATTACTTATCACCATCAGCACTCAAAAGACATGATTTTGGACAAGTGTCTAGTCTGAAGGGATTTGTATTACTTCAAATCTAAAGCATAGAAGAAGATTTCCAAATAGAAATTTATTTTTAACCAATAGCTAAAAACAAATATGAGTTACCATGTGATATTTGGGCACATGCATCCACTGTATAATATGTAAATCAGAGTAAACATATCTACAGGCCCACTAATACACCATGCTATCTTTGACTGTTTCTGTCTTCCAGGGAACCAAGGCAAGCACATTATGAGAATTTCAACTTGATAACTACCTTGACATAACCACACTATCTCTTATTTAACTATGCACTGTCTAAATTCCTCTAGCTATGAAGCAGCAACAAAGAATATGTATCTACCTTTAAAGAATGAAGAACAAACAAAAGTAACAAGCTATCTACGCAGGGTTAGGACCCTAGTTTCTTGTGGTAGACCGGGTGGTCCCCAGGTGTTAGGGCTTGTGCTTTGATGTCCCCCCAAAGTCTCATGTGGGCATAGATGAAGCTGTTTCAGAGAAAGTGTGATTGATTCATGGTGCAATTCTGGGACTAAGGGAGTTTGATTACTGAAGTTGGTCCACTGATTAGTTTAGCACTGCCAGAATCCTGGAGTGTAGATTGGGTATAAAAGGGGCAGAAAGCTGCTATTAAGGTCTCTTGTTGGTTTTACTACCTTGTGGATACCATGAATGTTCTCCTCTGTGATGCCCTCTGCCATATGCCACTCTGCCTTGGAGCCAGCCAACTATGGACTAAGACCTTTACAAACTGTGAGCTAAATAAACCTTTCGCCCTTTAACTCTTGGAATTTTGTCTCAGCGATGAGACAAAAGTAACTAAGACACCAGGTAAGTTGAGTGTGCACATGGGTTTATGACAGAGTGTTCAGGGTTAAGGACCTTGCTGTCAATTCTAGGAACTGCCTAGGCTTTAGATGACACAGATCTTGATCTCACAGTTTACCAGCTACTTTTGGTACAGCTAAATATGTGTCCAGTATAGGGAACTGTTAGACACTGTTGAAGTGCATCTGGTTTATTATTCAGACAGGTGTTCCAGTCAAGTGACAACAGTGACCACAGAAGCACCTAGTCAACCGACTGACCCAGAAGTCATCAGGGAAGACACCAGAACTACAGGGGAGGTTCTAGGTGTCAAAGTCACTTCTGTTTGAGCATTCTAAGTGTGACAGAGTTATGCTACTTCTTCAAATAATGACGAGGCTCTCCATTTTCTAAATCCATCACAATTCTGCACATAAGAACATTATAACAGGATTTATTAACTTGCAAAGGTTTGTCATTCCATAAATTATCCCCCCATACCATCCCATTCAGCAATATAAAAAGAAAATGCAAAGACATCAGAATAATGGCATCATACCATTCTCCTAGAGCAATTTTCACGTTACAGATGTGTGGCTTATCAAACACAACTATGATTTGTCCAGGCAATCACATAATAATTGGTGGGTAGGATCACAGACTTAACTCACACATAACTACCAGACCCACAACACAGATTCATGTACTATTTCAACTACATAAAGGTTAAACTTAGAGTAACTTTCTCTAGCTGTATTATTTCCTCCCTTTTTTCCTCAGCACTGGTGACTGAACACCAGGCCTTTGCACTAAACTACATTCCCTTCTGTTTTCAGGCTTTATTTTGAGGCAGATTCTTGCAAAATTGCTACGTTGCTCCGGCTGGGCTCAAACTTGCTATCTTCTTGCTCAGCCCCCTAGAGTGCTAGGATTACACTTGTATGCAACCACACCAAACTATTTACTTTCCTAACAAAATGTTTGAATCTGTTACTGTTGCCAGATTTTATATCTTTCCTCCTTTTCAAAGCTGCTCTTATCTGCTAGCCAAGAAACCTAACCACTATTTATACTTACAGGTAGCAATGATCAAAAGAGAATTTAATAAAGGAGAAAAATGTATTATGTACAGTAATAAGTATACAGATTACATTTGATTAGAGTCAGTAAAGATATAATTATGTGGTTATTTAGACCTAGAGATACTGTTTATTACTTTAATAGAAGTAACGTACTAAATTTGTGAATTTAGAATAACACATCCCTGATATATGAGGAAGCAGGGGAGATAAAAGATGAAGGGTTTGCAGGCTGATTATACTCTTGAGACCCTCAGGAAAGGAAGTAAACCAACCACAGTTTGACCAAATGAAGCAAATAATTCTAGGTTGTTTGCAAAGTTATCCTATAAGAATAAATAATAAATATAATGCCAGCAGTTGTTTGTGGAACTCAGCATATGCCAAGTACTGAGGCAAATACTTTAGGTGCTCTACTGTACTCTGACAAGCCTGGCACTGTGCAAGATGCAATGTTCCTGGGGAGGCTGGGGCACCTCCTCAGGAGAGCTTTAACCAGGAGAGGAGAAGTATGGTCTTGCTAGAGGTTCTGCAGTGCAGGAGCACTGGGTCAAGTCTTACAGAAACTGAAGCAGATGACAAAGGATAAGCTCAGTGAGGACAGCGCAGGTGTGAAGTGGATGCTCTCCAGTCACTGAGCATGCCGTGTGAAGAGAGGAGGTGCCTGTGACTCTTCCTTGCCAGCTCCACCCAACACGTCACCATATCTGTACTGGAAGATGCCTCATGGAGGGTCTGGGGGTGAGGTATGTGGGAAGTCAATTTTCTACCACTGGTTCTCTGAGAAAATCAGACCTAATTTCCTCCTAGGGCACTAGGAATTTAACTGTGCCTCCTAGCCCTGGAGTACCCAAACCAAAACAGTAAAGATTGCTCCAGGTGCAAGGGGAATACCTGGGACTTACATTAGGTGCATTGCAGGTTTATATGTTGGGATACAATGAGGTTAAAGGTTAGGGCACTCAGATTTGCCTAGACTTGAACTTGATCAGTTTCAAAATCCATACATCAATATATAGTATAGTGAATTTTGCAAACCTGGAGAAAAAAAAATGGGAGAAAGAATCCCATAGACTAGGGCTTCAGTTCATGCTGTTTATCAATCGTTAGAGCTGCTAAAGACATGGAATCAGAATTATCTTGTCATTTTGTTGGCAATGCATAACACAAAAAACCAAACCCTGGAGTAGCTGAGAAAAGCTGAGAGCATTAAACCTTGTTTTTATAAAGCTATTAAGTAGAAACAACTCAGAAGAAACACAAAAGTTATTATGTTTGGTGAAACTGAAAGAGCTAAAAGCCACCTGAAAATCACAAAAGAGGTTTACAGTTAAAGATAGTGCGTTGAAAACACAACCTGAGCTTTGTTCTTTCCACATATCCTATTGTTGTCAACTCTCAAGGACAAAGATAACAGAAGAAAAATGTCACAGAATTTGGAAGCAAGAAAGAGGATGATGAGTGATAATGGGCTTAACTGACCTGCAGTTAAATACTCAGCTGGCATCAGAAAAGGCAGAAAGTACCTGGCTTAGTACAACCACTTTGGAAAACTCTGTGGACACAATTACCAAAGAGAAAACCACATATTCTTGATGATTCAAGAATTCTACTCAGAACACACTCAAAGAAATGAGTATAGAAGCGTAGTAAATGACATAAACAACAATATTTTTGGTCAGTTTATTCATAACTAGAAATAACAGGTGTCCATCAGTAGTGTAATGGGTAAATAATGTGTGATCTATTCATTAGATGGGGTTTCACAAGCAATATGAAGAACTAATTGTTGCTACACATGACAATATGAACCTCAGATATTATGCACCATGATTCCATTTTTATGAAGTTCAAGCACAGGCAAAACCAACTAACAGCAATGGAGAGATCACTGAAAGAGGAGGGGAAGGAAGGAGGCTCTGGGGAGTGCCAGATATCCTGCATCTCACTCTGACTGATGGTTATGCACATATGTTTAAGCTCTTTACTTCCGATCAGCTAGATTTTACTATTTTATATTAAACCACCATTAAAGAAAGTTTAAAAATGAACATGAATAATAAGACCTGTTCTGTATTACAGTTACCCTCAAACACCCAGACATTTATGGTGACAGGTATCCTTGGAAAAGGGAGTCAAGGAAGGCTAACTCAGAACGATGGCTTGAAAGCTCATGAGGCTGGACCACTGAGCTTCTCATCCTGGGAGAAGACAGGGGCCTTAGGTTTTGTAAAGAGTCTGCAAAGGGATTCTGAGAGCCAAAAGGCACTGGTGGGAAAGGGTGCCACTGTGAAACCAGAGTAGATGAAAGATTTGACACTGAACTTCACAATGCAGCCTATTCCTTCCACTTGGTTCCTGCAGTCCTCCATCAGGTCTCCATTTTGGGAATGATTCTACTCTGGGGACCCCGAGGGCCAAAAAGAAATGAACTAATGATACTGGAATGGGAATCTTCACCATTCAAGAGGAAGATAATGGGAAATAAGTTTCTTGCTATATTAATCAGCTTATCATGTTCTATCTTCCTCCTTATTAAGTGCTACACTCTTAAATCAGGGCAAGCAGCCAGGGATCAACAGACACCCAAGGAAAACATCAAATATGAAAAACATATCCAAACAACCAAAATGAGAAGACAATAATAGGAAAAAATAACCATTATTATCATTTTTAGAGTGGAAGATACTGTGCCCATCATACAGAAGAAATAACCAACAAAGCTCTCAGAAATTAAAATTTAAAACTATGCAAAAATTTAAAGTAAAAAAAATTGGTAGCAGAAATGAAAATGAAAGGAGGCTTAGAAGATAAAGTTGAAGAATTACCTCAAAAAGTAGAATAAATAAAGAAATGGGCAGAGTGTGGTGGGGTGGTATTTGGTAGCCAGACAGGAAGTCTAATATTTAAACACTGAGTACCAGAAAATATAAGAGAAATGGACACAGAGAGAAAATTGATAAATAAATCAGAAAGATTTCCCAAAATGGAAAAGCATGAGTTTAGACACCTATTAAGGTACATTACAATGTTATCTGAGCACCCTGGATGAATGAGAAGATCCTTTGTGTTTCTAGTTTCATATAAAGGATCAAGAACCACAAGAATCAAGAATTGCAATCAAATTAAATTTCTAAAAATTCACATAGAAAGAGCAAGAGACAAAGCCTTTGAAATTCTCAGAGAACAATGTTCCTTCACCTATCGCTCTATGTCCAGCCAAACTGTCAAGCAATCAGCTTGAATGTGAGGGTAAGATGGAGATATTTTCAGAAATACATTCTTCTCCCAAAGCTACAAGAGAATGTGATTCATCAGAAATGGAAGGAAATGGGAATCCAACATGAGAGGAAAGTAAAGGTAGCCTCTAGAAGGTGAACAGAAATCTCAAAATGATAGCTGTTAGTAGGCTTAGAGAGTACTCAGAAAGGAAATAGAGGGCTCTTGGAGAAACTGCATCAAGAAACTCAAATTGCATCAAGAAACTCAAATTGTATCAAGAAACTGAAATTGCATCAAGAAACTGAAATTGACAGAACATCTAACTCTTAATTTACTGACAGAAAATTGATATACCTCTGGAAGAAGAGTTAGAGGTTAAATTAGTACATTTAAAGATGTAAAAGCAATTTAAAAATATAACAAAGCATGCAGGAAAAATATAACAAAGCATGCAGGAAAAATAAACTGACTCAAAATACATGACTCAGTTGTGAATAATGCTTACGATTATATAGATGTAGATATAGATATAAATATAGATAGATAAATAAAGGTACTATCAAGATTGATGTAACCCAAATCAAGACTTAACAACACCGAGAAGACACAGCAATACAAAGTGTGAGAAGGATGGAGAAAGGGTACAGCTAATCTTCATGGTCCAGCCAACTCCATACACAACAATATGCGGATTCAGAAACAGCAACACATGCAAGTTGTGTGAAGTGAATTAGTAAACTCACTGAGGGTGGCTGTCTCCAGAAATGAGCCACGTGCAGGTGTGCATGCATGAGCCACTGCTTTTCCCTGTGTGCTGTGCACAACAATGTGATCTGTCAGTCCATGTGCTTGCATATTGATAAAGGTGAAAAATGAAAAATAAAAAAGTACAGATTTAAAACATAACTCTGTTTTTACTTCTTCTAAAACAGCAATTCTGTAACCTACCAAAAGTATTATGCAATAATTTTTGCAATTAAAAGACAACTTTTCTGCATCTAAAGGTATTTAAATGCCTGGCTCCAGGATGCACTTCAACTTCCCTGAGTCTCCAGGGTACTCATGACATTCTTTGTTACGGTTTGTAACTAGATGTTCCCCCAAAACCTCATGTAGTCATAAGTATGGCTTTTTGGTTGATCTAAAGTGTGTGCTGCTGGGATCAATGATGTGAGGCTGGGATTGACTAATGATACAATGCTAGGATTAAGGCTGCCCCACCGTGGGTGTGAGTGCCACCTGCCTAAGGGTGGGTAGTTAGGATAAGATATAAGAGACAGAAAGAGGGTCACTGCTTGTCACTCATTGCTTGCTACTTTGCTTCTTCACTATTTTGCTGCCTTCTGCTCGCCATGAACTGTCTCTTCTCTGTGATGCCCCTCTGTCATGCTGCCTTGCCTTGGAACCAGCCAACTGTGACCTGAAACCTTTACAAACTGTGAGCTAAAGAAATCCTTCCTCCTTTAACTTTGGGTGTTGGATATTTTGTCTCAGCAATGAGGAAAGTAACTTAGACATCCCTCATCAGGAGAGATAAGAGAAGTAGCGGATGCCAGCATGGGACCATGCAGCAGGATGAGTATCAGCTGGAAACCAAGATGCAAGAGGGAGTCAAGGCACACAGGGATGGGCCAAGGCCAGGCACTAAAGGGCTCCTGACTTTCCTCATGTTCAAAGGTTCCCCCTTGCTTGTCCACACCCAAACCTAGACTTCAGAGTCCAATCAAGGGAAGGATATTAACAATGGATGCTAGGTCAGAGAAACCTTAAGTGCATAGGCACTGGGAGACCCTGTGTGTAATTCTCCTTTATTTGCCTGAAAATCTGCCCATGTCATGCTCCATGGGATGATCATCTTGCCTTTCCCTGGGGAAAGCAGATGGTAAGATCAGACTGTGATGACAAAGAGGTCTGCACTGAAATTTAGTTCTTTCCTCACAGATAAATTGTGGCCAGTAATAATAATACATACACTTAGACCGCCTGCTTTATAGGATTATTATGAAGATTAAGTAAGTTCATATCTTTGCAAAGCACTTAGAACAATGCCTGGCACACAGCAACCACTATATAAACATGAGTTATTAAAGATAAAATAAAACAAGAAGAAATGACTTGCTCGCAAAGGTGCTATGAGAAGTCATTCTCTGTCTAAACTTGCTTACATGCTGGTTAAATACTGCATGAGATTAAAAGAGCCTGCACCTTCAGTGTCCCAGTGAGGAAATAAAGTTATATTTAGAATAACTCCAGTAAAAAAAAGGACTAAGCCTAGACACCATTATGGGTCATCATTTCCACTATAGTGGAGGCAGAAAAGAATCAACTTCCCACTCACCCCGCCCCACACATATACACACACCTAGGAATAGGGATCCCTTGGGCCTTGGACCCTGACCACGCTTGGTATCAAGACTTCATTGTTCCAGCTTGATCTGAGTGAACAGAACATGCAAGAGTTCTTACATGTAGAGTGGCTTAGGACTTGAGAAGAACCCAGTCTCAGTAGTGGGCTGAAAACCATGTGTGTCATACTCCAAAATAAAGATGCTCTTATGGTGGGGTTGTGTCCTGATAAGTCCATTCTAAATTGAAAATATCATATGTGGAAAATGGGTTGAATCTAACCCTACAAAGCATCCAACTGAGCAACACAGCACACTGGAGTCTGGGATGATGGGATCTGTGTTACTGCTGCCCTGCATCTCTAGAGAGCATCAAATTCCTTTTCACCAGTGCAGGAAGAGAAACAAATTCAAAACTCAAAAGTACAGTTTCTGCTGAATGTGAACTGCTTTAGCACCATTGTATAGCTGAAGAATCCTAAGCTGAGCCATTACAAATCAGGGACCACGTGTGTTACTCGGCTCCATTAATAGATAAGGAAAAAGTTGAACGCCTTTGAATTTGGCTTTCAATGCCCAGAATCTACCAGTCACCTTGTTTAAAAGAACCAATGTAAATTCTAGCCCAGAGAGGCAAATACAAAGAAAATGGAGAGACTCAGGCTTAGCATTTCCAAGTACATACTTAACTAATGTCCATCTGTGCAGGGCACTCTGCTGGGTACCAGGAACACACTGAGGACAGAACACACAGTCTAGCTCCTGTGGAGCTTATGCTTCAGTGCAGTTAATACACAGTGTATTAGATGATGCTAAGTACTGTAGAGAGAAATAAAGCTAAAGTGTTAGGACAGCCAGTGGGAATGGAAAGAATTGCAATTGTTAAATGGGAGCCAACTGCAAGGAAGAGGTAATGCAGACATGGGGTGTAGCTCAGTGGCAGAGTGCTAGCCCAGCATGCATACAGCCCTGGTTTCCACCCCCAGCACCAAACACACACAAAAGATAAAGTAATATCCCAGTAATGACTTGTGGGCGAAGAACAGCAAATACCTAGGGGAAGAAGGCAGGAGTTCAGGTATAGGAAGAGGAGGAAGAAGAAAGACTGCAGGAAAAGAGAATAGGATGTTCCCTTAAAGGAAATTTAAGTACTGAAAAGCTGCTGTTCGAGTGATGTCTGGAGCACTCAGAGAAAATGACAGGAGGAGGAGGGTAGGGAGACCTTTATAGCTACCATTAGGGGCCTGAATGGATCCTTAGAGCGATGGACAGGTCCTGGAGGGTTTCCAGCAATGATGGGCATGCTGTGGGATGAGCTTTCAAATATCCACTTAACTGCACTGGTCACAACTTGACAGAAGTATGAAAAATTACCAGATGGTCTAAGGAGCTTAGCTTTGTGGGTCTGAAGGGTTCCATGAAATATGTCTGGCCACAGTGGCCAGGCGGGGAGGACACTGAAGCTCAAAAAGAAAGAAGAAGCTAGAGCTGGGAGCAAAGGAGCTCTGAGCTCACCAGAATGGTGGGCAGACACGTAGCAGTGGAAGGGCCCAGCAGGAAGAACACTTTTGTCTTCCTGGAAGCCATCCTTTCTGTGTCAGGGGACACTTGCCTACACAAGTAAAGGATCTGGTCATTTTTTAAAATATAGAACTGCCAGCATCTTGTTTGACCAGGGCAAAGTCATCCTGACAATCATAAAGACTGATGCCTCTGCAGTAATAAATTGCTAGCATGAAACTTACTGCAGGTAGCAGAGGGCCTGTTAGCACACGTGTTTGGATTTGGATAAGCTTTCTCTTTTTCCAGACAATTTAGCAATTCAAGGCACAAAGCATGAATCTGAGATAATCCAAATGTCCATCATGAGAAGAAGAGCCCAGTAAGGGATGGTGCATTCTCCAGAGCAATATCCCACAGCCATTCACAATGGCGCTTGTAATAACAAGGAAGCTTGTTTATGTTACATGAAAAACTGCAGCATACAAAACTGCAAATAATGTATGAATTCAGCTATACAAAAAAAATAAAAAAAGATTAGGAAGAAAATATGCCAAAAATGTTAATAGTTATTGCCTCTGGGTGGTACAGAATTATGAGTGATTTTTTTTCATTCTGCTCCCCAAATTTCTTTCAATTGCGCATCTATTACTTTTATAATCACTTGCACAAAAACCCCTGCGTGTTATTAAAAAAACATGTTGTGGGGATGAAATGTCTCTGAATATTTTAGTTCTCAAATGTATAACTGTGAGTTGCAGACATGAATACAGATGATCACCATTTCAGTTATTCTGAAATAAGAATGCAAGATTTTCTAGGAATAACAAAGGCCAAAACCTCCTGGCAAAGTGCTTTACCTACTTAAACAGGAAAATACTATGCAAATTATTTAGTCTTAAAAGTACTAACTGCTGGGTAAATGCTTACTAAGTAGGCTACCACACAAGGCCCTGTACTAAAAATTACAACTTTGTTCATAAAATGAATGCCACTTCATTAGACCCCAAATACAAAAATCACCCCAAATTACTCATTTGCAATATTATTAGCAAACTGTTCTGTCAAAACATGTTTAACACGGAAACCATACTCTGGCAGGTGAATACTCACTACCTGTAATACGACAAAGTCAAATGCAGGCTCTTTAGTGTTCCAGTCGTGGGTTGGGTGGTGTCTGTGCAAGGAGGCGTGACCTCACTGTCGAGGTGAATGGGCTTGGGAGAGAGGCAGATTTGGGTCTGAGTTCTGCATTGATCCCTTTCAGAAGTGCATAACCTTATACATATTCATTCTCCTTAAGAGTCTAACCATAAAGTAAGAATGATATTGACCACCTTGCCAGAATTGTCATGAAGATAAGGAAATATTTGTACAGAGTGCCAAGGATGGAGACCCATTCACCATGGAAACTGAATGAGTGAATCAGGTAAATTCACCTCCAGCATAGATACTAGATGTGGTTTGCATCCTCCTCTCTGACTAGAAGTGGCCAAGTGACAAGGAGAGATAAGCGGAAATTGGCAATGGGGATTCCAGGAAAACAACTTCTACTTTCCGGATAGAAGGGTCAGGTATTAGTGGTGATGCCTCCCTCCCTTGCTTCTTTTCTTAAAGAGATTAGTGATCACTGGTCTACAGTAGCCATTTTGTGATTACGAGGAAAATAAGAAAATGGCAGAGATGGTAATCATAACAGTGTAAAGCAAGTGAACCAATGCCAGAAGCTGCCTACCTTTAGCCTTTTTAATGTGAGAAAAACAAGTACTTCTTTAAGATATATATTTTTTTAACTTATAGGCAAAAACATTACTGATGAATACAAATCCCAACTATAATCATGTCTGGCTGGTTCTTGCACTCAGGGAGCTTACTGGCTACTGAAGAGGAGGGCAATTAAAGGATCTCACAAATACAGTAAATGCAAAATTTGAATGTGAATGCTATGAAGAAGAAAGTACTTGAAACTCTCCTTCATAAATCAGGGGTTTTGAGCCAGCTGAGAAGGCCAACAGCAGCTTCCCTGGGTGGCTGGTAATGATGCTGGGGGAGGTGAACTGCAGTGAACTGCAGGTGCATGGCCCTGTGGCAGGAGAGGTGAGAACAGAGTGAGGGACCCTAGAGAGGGACATGAGCTGGTGCACAGCGTGTGAGAAAGAACAGTGAAAAGCTGGATCAGGGGAAGTGGCAGGGCCAGACCTCTGTGGATACTGTATTTATGATAACTATCTGGCATATCTCTCTGTCCCACTAAGAACAGGAGAAGCCACTTAAGTGAGTCTGACAAAGAGGCGACACAACCAGATTAGGTTCTGGAGACTGCACGAACCCACTCGTGGGTATGGGTGTGTGGTATTTGTGGAAGAGGAAGAGAGAGAAGGATGCAAATCTACAGCCGATACTGACACTGTGTGCCCACTATCCAGTCCCACTACTTCCTTGCTAGCAGGAACTCAGTTTGGCCCAAGGTAGCCACATGTCATGCTCAGAGGAAGGATGATGATTAGTTCAAGCCAATAAACATGTTCTTCTTCCCTGTCTTCTGGGACTCCCTGGAGTCCAAGAATGCCCACGGGTCCCAGATCTGACCAATGGGACCTCAGCAGAAGTCCAGCTGGTGTTGGGGGTGGCCTAGGGAAATGTCTGCTTTCCTGATCAAAGGAGACCTATATCTGGATGTGCTCACAAGACCATCATGCAGCAAGTGTGAAGATGAAAACTAACGGGCCAGAAGACAGTGCCCAAAGACCGGGTCTGCTGGGCTGGTGCACTGGGGATCCCTGTTGCTTAAGTCACCAATACCTGGGTAGCTTGTTTTTGTCAACATTACTGCTAGATAGGAGCAAGGTGCTCTTGTGTGATAATGCACAGTAGCTTGACTACAGAACAATCCATCTCAAAAAACTAGAAGAAAAGCTTTTGAATGTTTTCATGATAAAGAAGCCACAGATATTTGAAGAGACAGATACATTTAACCAGATTTAAACATTACACAATGTGTACATGAATCAAAACATCACATGGCATGATACACAGTATATTAGAGAATAACAACAATTATTCTCTAATTATTTTGTTATACAATTTTGTTTTATTTTTCATTAAAAAACCAGAATATGATTAACAGTGAAATTTAAAAAATCACCCTAAAAATACATGCAATTTTTAATATATCAGTTAAGTAAAAACAAGGCGTTCTCCAATTTAAGGTACAGTATCAACTTTCCTAACTAAGAAAATAGAAGAGGCTGAGGGTCCACACTGCTTCACATGCTGGTAAATCACTGACTCAAGAGCTCTACGAGCCAGCATTGCCCTAGATATTTCCATTTCTAAGCCAGGAAAATGGCCTGGTGCAGCAATATAATGGGGCCCAATTATGACAAAATATGACAATAACTTCAGGCCAACTGGCCGGTTGGCACTCATAATGTAGTGAGCAGGGCGGCAGAGAAGGTAAATCGTCAGAAAGAACAGTTCTGCCTTGTAAAAGGAACCGGAGATGCTCAGAATGGGTTTATATCAGACATTTAAAAATCAACGGAAAAAGCAAATCCTCTTTCAGATGATTTTTCTGCAAATAAGTGACGGTGACAGACTCATTTATGGAGCACCAAGTAGAGTCACATGTGAGTGGAGAGAGACGTCTGAGTCATTACCAATGATCGAGAGACTCTGCCGTGTGATTTAAGGAATTAAGTTCAACTCAGAGCAGTTTCTAAAATGGGCATGATTGTGTGCTTCCCCTCATTAGGGGAAGAAATTAGTTGGACATACTGGTCCATTTACACAAACCACCAGAGAAAATTACTATTGGAGTGCAGGGCGGGCATTGTGAATTTCTAGGGGATAAAAGACACCAAACGAACAAACGGGACATCACTAGAGTTTCATGAGCAGGTTCCCAGTTAACTGTGCTACAACAGACATGCCTGGTGTACAGTGCTACTCAGCACAGTGCCCTCACATGGCTCCCTCTTCTGGATGCCCAAAGACAACCACATTTATAAAAGAAAGATCCTCTTCTAAATATATGAAGAAAGAACTATGTAGAGATGATCATAACACTTTCAGAAAAAAATTTAAACTGTAGACATGTCTTTAAAACATCTTAATGCAATTGCAAAACCAATAATGAATACCATAAGAATGCAAGTAACTGGCTAGGTAGCTTGGGGCGGGGTAGAAATCATATACAGAGTTAGACTGTAGAGCCTCTTCTATAATCTTGGGATTTTAAATTCTCAGACAAGATGGAAGGAGGTAGGAAATTTCAAACCAAGCATAGTATAGGAATAAAAATACTCCAAGATGCTAAAAAATTATGATTACCAACTTTAAATAGATAGGAAAAATTTATTTCACTAATTACAAAAACAGAATATACACTCTTGAAAGATTGAACTCCTGAATATTTAATACCCTCCCCCAAACTGCCATGGCACTTTCTCTGTTCCTTCCTTAGAAAGCAACGATCATTTACTGAATGGTACAAAGTGTGTGCAAGGCACTTTATAAAACACCTGAAAGAGAAAGACTCAGATGAAGAAGCTAATGTCTAAGAGTAGTTAAGTATACTGCCCAACAAGTACATCTCAGGACTACTTTAGTATCACAGGGGAAAGGACAGTGTGTTGGGGACTAATTCACGAGGAGGACTGAAGGTACTCAGCACACAGTCCCACCATGTCTATGATTTTATGGCAAAGGGAAACACAACAATCAGTAAAAGGAACAGCCACACAGAATGAAGTCCACAAGAAATCAAGCATCAGATTCCAAAAGTCCTCCCTTGGTGGAGCCAACCAGGATGCGTTGACCTCCATGGGCCATGAATGTGATGACACATGTGTCCTATTCCTAGCCTAGAAGTCATTAGAGACCCAGTGCCCAGGGTTTTCATCAGGGCTGATCATACAAGTGGCCCCTGTCTGACACATCCCCAAATCCACCCTCCCAGAAGGAAGGCGACTTTTTGGTACATACCACACCGTCTGCATACACAGTTCAGGCACAGGGAGTCCCTCATATCAATGTAAGGGAGGACAGAAACCTTCTGGGAGCCCAGGTCTCAGATGCCAGCTCAGGGACAACCTTGTGCTCTCCAAGGATGCTTCTTCACTCAGGCTGACACGTCAGCTCTTCTGACTATTCAGGAAATGGTACTGGGAAAACTGGTCCTTCCAAATGGGAAAATGAAACAAAGATGTAACCTATCACTGTCACAGGCGAAAATCAATTTCAAATGCACTAAAGACCTAATATCACAGACCTCCCAAGATTTTAGAAAAAAATACAGCAGAATTCCTTAATGACCTCAGAATAAGGAATGATTTCTTAGGGCAGGGCTGAGGTATGACTCAGTGGAGGAGCACCTGCCTAGCAAGCAAGACCTTGAGTTCCATCCCCAGAACTGCAGGATAAAGAAAGAGAAAAAGAAAAAGAAAGGGGGCGGGGAGGAATGATTTCTTCTGCCAGAAACAATGCAATTACCGTAACAGAAATTGACAAATTAGACTCTGTTAAAACTTGAAAATTCTGTTCATCAACACAACATAGTTTTAAATAGGAAAAGAAAAGTAAATCTAAGAAAAGACAGTAACAATCAATGTAAGTTGGTTAAAGATCAATCTATAAAATATACGAAGAAAAACACCAGGTTCCTAAGAAACACACATGTATCTCAGTGGAACAAATGGGCTGAGATGAACAAAGAATTCAGAGAGGAGGAATCCAAGTGCTCAGAAAACATGAAAAGAAGCTCAGTTGTCTAGTAATTATAAAGAGGAAATTAAAATCACAGTGAGGACTTATTACTGCTTCCAGCCAAGGTACTGGAATACACAGTGGATTTACCTTCCTGTGTGAAACAATTAAAAAACCAGATGAGCAAAGAAAGAAGGAATATTCGAGACATTGACTTAGAGGCCATGGTAGTCAGTGCCCCACAAGAGAGAGGACACAAGTGAGACAGGCTGTGCAATGGCCAGACTGCAGACTGAACACTTTCCAGGTCATGCATAAGGAGGACACAGGCAGAACCCAACCATTCTCCTTATCTTGAGAAAAAAAAAAAAGTTGGGAGAGCAGGAACTGGGGTTATCAAGGGTTTGAAGAACAGGGAATGAGAGGAGAGGAGGAGAATTTATTGGGAACTCCAGACATCTGTTGTTTCCTGCTTTGGCTTCTGAGAACTGACCACAGAATCACAAGGTCAGTTTGCGGCCAAGAAAAGACACATTTGCATGGATTAGAGGAAACAGGCTCAGAGTTCACCCAGGGACAAGAACAACTCCCATTGCCACTGTCCTAGTGGAAAGCCTCCTAACTTGGGCTGTCAGGCAGGACTCAGAAGGGTTTTCCTCTAGTAGAGGGCAAAACTAGTCCTAAACCAAGCTCTGTGCTGATCCTAATCAATGAATTTAGAAGTGAAACCAAAAGGATTCACTGTTTCCAATAACTATGTCCTAGAACAGTTCAAAAATACTTTATGGGAGGCTAAAATATTGAGCATCTGAGAAATTAAGATTCGCTAGGTTTGGTGTCCAATTCAAAATCGCTAGAAACACAAAGTAGAAAAATAATACAGTAAGGAGGAAAATCAATCAACTGAACTCACCCTGAAATGACACATACAATAGAGTCGGTACATGAGAACATTAATGCAGCTGACAGGGCCAAGAAGCCAGAGAAAAGGAAACCACAAGAGATTTAAAAAGAGACTCATGTTGAAATTCTAGAGATTAAAAAATACAATGTCTTAAACAAAAAATATATTTAAAAGGTTACACCTGATTAAGAACTACAAAAGAAAAGATTAGTGAACTTGACACCTAAAACAGAGAAAAAAGACAAAACACACATGCACACACCCAACAAAAACAGGAGTATCAGTGAATTGTAGGACAACTTTAAGATGAATAATAAAAATGCAATAGAAACTCCTGAAAAGGTGGTAGAAACAGAAAGAAGTACGCAAAGAAATGCTGGCTGAAATTTTCCAAATATGATGAAAACCATAAAGTCACAGATCGAAGAAGTGCAATGAATCTCAAAGTAAACAGGAAGAAAACAACACCCAATCACGTTAGAATCCAATCTCCTAAAACCAATGCTAAAGAGGAAAAAAAAAAAAAAAAAAAAAAAAAAAAAAAAAAAAAAAAAAAAAAAAAAAAAAAAAAAAAAAAAAAAAAAAAAAAAAAAAAAAAAAAAAAAAAAAAAAAAAAAAAAAAAAAAAAAAAAAAAAAAAAAAAAAAAAAAAAAAAAAAAAAAAAAAAAAAAAAAAAAAAAAAAAACTCAGAAATCCTGAAGCAACCTATTGAAAGTACTGAAAGAAGAAAATAAATTATCGCTGTTAGTTCATAATTCTATGGTGAAAACAGCTTTCAAAAACAAAACCAAAATAAAAATTCATAGACAGATTGAAATCATCACAGCAGTCCTACACTGGCAAAGTGACAAAGTATTGAGTGGAGTCCCCAGGACAGAAGGAATTAGATGCCAGATGCAAATCTGATCCAGATGAAGGCATGAAGCCACCCAAAACATCAACTGCATAGAAACACACAGCATACACTTGTCCTTATCATTTAAACTTCTGAAAGAAAACTGTTTACAGCAAAGTGATACAGGTATCCCATCATGTGTTTGGCAAGGCTTATCTCTGTAGGAGTGAAATGTATGAGAACACAGCACAAACTCCAGGAATGGGAGACAGGTGTCTAGTGCTATAAGGTTCTTGTAACACACAGGCCAGGGGATGATGTCCCCACAAGGTGAACTGTGATAAACTAAGAATGCTATGAATGCTAACACAACCACTAAAATACTGCACCAAAGAGCAAGAAGCTAGGAGGTGTTCAAATGGAATCTTAAAAAATAATCCAAAAGAAGCAAGAAAGAGAAAAACAGAGGAAAACATAGCATAGACAGAAAAATTGAAAGCAAATAGCAACCCGATAACCCACCAACATAAATTTGATGATCATGCTACATGCAAATGAATGCAACCTTCTATAGGCATGAACAACCAAAAAGCACTCAGGAAGAAACAGATACCCTAAACAGCCATGCAGCTAAACATGAGATTAAATTTGTAAAGATCTACACAGAAAGGGATACCATTCAGGTCCACATGGCTTTACAGGAGAATTCTATCCAACATTTAATAAAGATATGATACCAATTCGACCCAGTCATTTCCCTCATAGGTATCTAGCCAAGAAACTTTTTATCCATACAAGTTACATAAATGTTCACAGAAGCTTTATTTGCCCGAATGAAGACTGGTAACAACCAAATGTTCACCCAGAGGGCCACAGATAAACACATGATGGAATACCAACACAACAGAAAACTACTTAGGCAGAAAGAGGAATAAATTGTAACTACACACAAGGAGAGAGATGAATCCCCAAACTGTAATACTGCGTGAGAAAAACTAGACCAAAAAAGAGTACACATGTAAGTGTGAAAAAAAATGTAAGGAATGTTTACATTTTTAAAAATGTATCACAGTAAAGATACATTGCCAATAATCCCCTTCAAAATACCCCCTGACTTAGAACATACTTATCCTACTGTTCTTGACACTTTCTGAAGCAGTTCTGGAAGTCCTCTTTTGTGAGTGTCTTTATCTGTGAAGCCATGGTGCTTTCATACCTTGAATTGATTCAAAAATGTTTACCTTTCATGAGTAAATGTTTGTCAGAGATTTTGACTTTGGAGAAGAGCCAGAAGTAGCACAGCACC
Source organism: Dasyprocta punctata (assembly GCA_004363535.1). NCBI lineage: Eukaryota > Metazoa > Chordata > Mammalia > Rodentia > Dasyproctidae > Dasyprocta > Dasyprocta punctata. Next base: position 103,398 of record RJWM01001119.1, read on the forward strand.
AGATCGGATGAATAAAGTGGATGAGTACACACCATTATGGTTTTACAAGCCTCCCTTTCTGTTGGATGGTACTTGGCAGCAGCGTTCACCATATTTTTTATGATGCCTCATAAAGGCACTCAGAAGAGAGGACTTCCAGAACTGCTTCAGAAAGTGCAAGAACAATAGGATATATGTGTCGAAGTCGTGGTGGGAGGGTGCTTTGTGGGGGACTAACTAATGGCAATGTGTAATGAATTTTTATTTAAACATACATCTTATTTTTGGTCTGCCCTTTATTATTTGATTTGTCATACAAAGCAAAAGATGCAAATTACTCTGCAGTGACAGACACCAGAGCAGTAGTGACCTGCAAACAGACAGGAGAGGGCTGAGGAGGGTTCTAGAGGGATGTGAGAAACTTTGGAGAGATGCCAATGTTTACCGTGATAGGGATGCTTTCACCGTGTATACACGTACAGACTTCCAAATTGTACATTTTTAATATGTGTAGTTCATTATATGTTAATTATATCCCAATAAAGCTGTTTAAAAATGTACACTGTAAGTACGGAAATTTTTTAAATGTATGTCAATTATATCTCTATAAGGCTAAAAGAAAAACACAATTCAGTATTACTTTATACACAAGAGATTGGCAAAAACAAGAAGTCCAAAAATTCCAAGTGCTGGTGAGAAAATGCCCAGTAGTCACTCTTACATGCGTTTGCTAAATTAATGCAACAAGTCTGTAGAGAAAATTGGCAATAACCAGGGATGCTAAAGAACACTAGGTAGACAAGGACCCAGCAAACACACTCCTGAACAATTACTGTAGAATCTCTAGTTCATAGGCACAGGAAAAAATAAAAAGGAAGTTCATACCAACAGGGTTGGTAGTAGCAGAAAACTGAGAGCAACCTGTATGTCCATCAACAGCATAATGGAAAAGTGCATCATTGCACTGTCATAGACTGGAATACTGTACAACAGTGAAAAGGAATAAATAAGAATGACGCAAACTAATGCAGAAAATTTTAACAGGACAACTTGTGGAAAAACATGTATAGGATATGAATCCATTTAGATGAAGTTTTAAAACATGTAAAATAAGCCTACGTTTCTGAAGAATACATACATGTACAAATGTAATAAATATAGAAAGAGATGACAATGGAGAAAGCCTCTTAATTTAGGATGTATTTGTCTCTGGAGGAAAATAGGAATGTATCCTCAGAGGCTGCTACATCCCTACTCAATACCTCTTTTTGTTCTTACTAATAGAACTGATATTATGATGTTGGCAGCAAAATAATTTTTGTTAAAACTACATTTTTGAGGACAATTCTAGTTTCTAGAATGGAAATCCTTGAATGGGCTTCCTGAAAATTCCTTGGGCCATTGGTCTTTCCTTCTTCATGGAAGGTAGATATGATGACTGTAGCACCTGCACCATTTTGTAAGCATGAAGACAAGGGCCACACTCTGAAGAAGAAAGCATAGAAAGCTTCAAAAGCCTGAGTCTTGGGAATAACTACTCTCATTACCTGAGGGAAAAAATAAACTCTTACATATGTCACTGTTATTTCTGTCACATGTCCTTAATCTCTAACTAAAGCTTCAATAGTATTGATAATGCTTTATTTCTTAAACTGGATGGGAGAAACATGCATAGTCACTACATTAACCTTTAGACTATTTTTGGTATGCTTTATGCTTTTCAGGTTGTCTAATAAACCAAAACATTTAAAACATTTTATGAATGTAGCCCAATGCTTAATCTTCAATATGCCTTGGAAAACTTAACAATAAAATATATGGGAAGTGCCTATGCTGGGCAACTGAATAAATAACATATACTGGAAATAAAAGGGAAGTTTTAGCATCACCAAGGTAATAGATACAGTGCCAGAAATCCAGCCCGGTTTTGTCTGATCCCAGGGCCCACATCTCCTGCTGTACTCAAATGACTCTGTACAGAAGAACAGCTTTGCCCTGAAGATAGAGCTTTCTTGGTAAATGAGTTCCAGTTTATAAAGTCAAACACAATGGGGATACAGCAGAGGTAAAGGACTATTTTAAGATAAAAAGACTTGTTCTTTCATTCAGAATGTCTATGAAAAGATCATTGCAGAATTTAACTGTCAGATCTTAGAAAGTCTCCTTGATGCTGGTCTGCAACACAAACCTGCACCTGGACGGCTGTGGGCAGCTCCCTGGGGGCCATCCTGGCTAAGGAGTCTTCTTCCACACACAGGACAGGGAGTCTGTATGGTCTCCACAGTGCCCACTCAGCCCCCAGTATCCACCTCTGCTCAGCCACGGCTGTCTTCAGCTTGACAGGGAGAAATCAACAAGCATCAGTTTTGAGTAGGTCAAGTTTAGTAAACTCTGAAAATCAGTTACTTGGGGGTTATCCTGGCAAGTAGCACATGAGTAACAGAGACTCCTGCATATATGTAAAGATATGAAAAGCTTGCAGGGATGTTTGTGCCACCTGTGTGGCAACACCAACTCTAAGCCCTCTTGCCTTTCAGCTTCGCAAGCTAAAGACAGCAAAATGTTTATGTAAGAAAATTCTACGTCTGAATTATCATAAATGCAGTGCAGTGTGAGTTTACAATTAAAACTTTTTGACTACCCTGTTGCCCTACCAACCATCAAAAACATTCCTCTAAAACTTTTGTATGTTGAAATCCTAACCTCCATTGTGATAGTACTTGGCCCTGGGACCCTTTGGAGGTACCTTGGTCATGAGGGTGGAGGCCGTGTGAATGCAGGGCTTACAAAAAAGAAATGCAAGGGGCTGTGGGTGTCTGGCTAGGTGGCAGAGCACTTGCCTAGTCCATGTGTGAAGCCCTACATTCCATCCCCAGCACTGAAACAAAACACAGAGAGGTCCTCTGTCTCCCTCTGTCCCTGGACTAACCCGGCTGTTTCAGTTAAGCTGATCCTCACACTGTCTCTGGCCACCTTGGGGCTTTCCTGCCTCTACATCACTTCAGATGATCCCTTAGTGGCAGCATTTATTAGTAATGCCACTCTGAACTCCGTCATTCTCCTTTCTCTGGTAACTGCTCCCAGCACTGTTGTGGCACTGCCTTCTCTGAGCTGCCCAGACTTGGGAGGCACAGATGTGCACAACAGTGAGGCCAACCAGATGTCCCCTCCCTGGACTCATTCTTGAGTATAGCAACACATGGACCAGCAAAGGCCACAGTGATCCACCTCGCAGGTAGTGCTGATGATGGATCCTGATGAGCACTGCTTCCTGGCTATCACTGCTCAGCACCCCTGCTTTTTAGAGGCCTATTTTTCCTTCCAACCCTGTGAAGCACTTCTCACCTCTTCATTCTTTCTTTTTATTTATTTTTAATCTGGCCACTTGGTTTCCATTGCCTACATCCAGAGAATCTTAAATATCTGAAAGGCACAGGAAGATACTAGCCCCCTCCCTGCCTCTGGAGGAAGGAGGACCTGCCATCACATCTTCACAGGGTGATCCTACCTCCTGGGAACACCTCAGATGTTTGATGGCTTCTGGGCTCTACTACCTTTCCTGTTGCTAGACATAATGCCTGACATCTGAAATTTAAAGAAAGAGAGGCGTAATTTGGTTCACATTTTAAGAAGATTCAGTCTATGATTGGCTGGCTCGAAGGCAGTCATGGTAGAAGGGTATTGTGGAGTAGCACTGCTTACTTAGTTCACTGGAGGCTGGAGGATGGGAAGCAGAGCAGGGAGAGGAAGGGGCGAGAGACCAGACATAGACTCCAATGTCACACCTAAATGGACCCCCCAGACACACCCAGAAGAGCGCCCTACCAATCCCCTGGGTGGGTCCCAAAGCCTGATACTCCAACCTAACCACTAATTGCATTTTTAATTTAGGGACTTTGACACTGGAACTTCTGATGTCACTTCCTCTATCTAAAAGGCTAAGCTGTGAAATAATAAGAAGGCAGGGTGGGGATGATCCTATCTGTACACTGAAACCAAAAAAAGCAGGTCTTCAAAGAAGGCAGAAGAAAAGTTGGAGAATGAGAAGTTGGGGGAGAAGGTGGCAGGAAGGGGGAGAAGGGAGACGAGAAGCAGAGGAAGAGAACGGGAAGGAGGACAAGAAAAGGCCTTGTGGCCCCAGGAGTCACCACCTTTCCTGGCCATACACAGACTTCCCCTACTTGCTCAGGTCTATTTCCTTCTCCTCCTCCTCCTGGATTGTGTGAAATCTTCCAAAGTCTTGAGTGCCTTTTTTTTTTTGCACAGGGAAGTTTGAGTGGGTTTGTGTTTCTTGTAATAGAACCACCATTGTTCAAGTGCCTCCCCAAGTCCCCTTTCCCCAGAAGCCCCGGTGCTCACCCAACTCTTTTCTGTTGTTCACTTGGAACACACATTTTCCTGTTTCACCTGAATCTTCTACAAGTGAGAGCAACCATTTTTCTGGAGCATTCAGTCCTATCTGGCGACTAACCCAGGAAAAGGGGAGATGTCCTGGCTCTCCAGTGCAGACTGTGGAGAACCTGGGTAAGACTGACTACCAAACTGGCCAAGAATGAGATTTGGGTGACTGACAGGGACCTCAGTCAACCCATCATGACTAAGGTGGCCTCATGGGGGCCTCTGAAGCTTATTTCTGGCTTTGTTATTTCTTGGAATGGTATAGCTTTTTCAAGGGAATGAGAGCTGAGAGACATTTAGTCCCAAAACTGCATCTCAGTAATGGGCAGCCACACTCAGGGACACTGTAGCCTTTGAACCCAACTTTGGCAAGTATTGTCTTTGTTTGATAGCAAATGAAATAATAAGTATCAATCACAAAACTAGCTCTACCTCTAGATCATTGTGACAAGATGTTTTCCAACCAAACTCAAGCCAGATGAAACCTTGCTAGTTTGAACAAAGGTCTACTGAGGTGAGCATATACCTGAGGTCTCTCCTTCTCAACAGCAGTCACAGTCAGTACATCAGGCTAGGGCACAGTTTCTAAATCTGATCTACACACATCAGATGAAACAAACTGAAAAGATGAGAGCACAGGATAAGTAGATGCTTCACCTTACAAAGGATTCACTGCAGATCCCCAAAGGTCCTCTGGCGCATTCTATTTATAAAAATCTAATTTTGTAGGAACTTCTTCCTGGCTGAGAAGAAATGGCCAAAAGGCAGAATGTCAGGTTTTCTTGGACCCCACAATGGACCAACTTAAAGAAAACATTACAGCTCATCAGAAGAAGGTGGGTCAGATTCACTGTAAAACTTCTGCCCCCAAGGACATGCAGGCAGGCCTGTGGCACACTCAGGCTTAGATGGATAGTTTTCTTTCTTGGATAGGAAGCAGCAAAAATGGGTCAAGCAGTGTCTGATGTGGTCTTTTATGGCCATGGAATTGGATAATTTTTATGGTTGCTACCCCAGAGATGCATGTGCATTAATTACTAACACTGTCTCAGGGTGGTCTCCTTTAAGTGTTTCAATATGCATCTTTACCTGCCTGCTTGTTATGATGTTAGGACATTTTTGCAACGCACAAGTACTTTTGAGGAGGCTCCTATTCACATAATATTAATTCCTTCGGTTACTTTATCATATGAAAACAGCTAGATACATACAGTAAATACGGAAGATATATTTGGGACAATATGATGTAAAATACAGGCTAAGTGGCATATAGACAGCCCTCTATTGTAATTCCAAATATTGAGTGTGGTAATATAAGTATTATAATCTTCTTTTTAGTCTTCCTCACAATCCAAGAAATTATATTTATAATCTCACTGAGACTTTATTGGAATCCCGGGAAGTTAATTTTAATCCATCACGTCCAATGCAACCCACGACGAGAGTAAAGACACCAAGACATATTCAAAGTTAAGGGCAAAAAAAAAAAAAAAACAAAGTTAAGGGCAGCCAAGGGGTCCTGAGACCAATCCTCATGAGGATGTGCAGACAAAGGCCTTGATCCTCAGCCTCTCCCAGAATTTATTATCTTGTGAAGAAGAGGGTGGCTTGAGGATGAGTGACAGTGAGGATGGCGGGAACTGCGTGAGTAACTTGAGATGGTTAGCCAGAGAAAAAAGCATCTCTGCAAAATGCAGAGATAAAGATATGCAGAGGGATCAATTTGCATAACCCAATCAACCAAATTGTTTTTGGAGGCTGCCACTTTAGTTTTTGATATGTAACCTTTATGCCCTGGGGACTCATATCCTCTTTTTTGAGGCTCAGACCCAGTGGATATTCCTAGAGCTCACTAGTTCTACCATCCTGCTGTGCTTTATATATTTTACAGAGATCACTAAGGGAGGAAACAGAAGACTGTCCGATGGCTTTAGAGATTACATACCAGTACTTCAGTTTCTTATATGTAAACTTTATGCCCCGGGGGACTCATAGCTTCTTTCTTGAGGTTCATACCCAGTCAACATTCCTGGAACTCACTGGTTCTACCATCCCGCTGTGCTTCATATATTTTACAGAGATCACTAAGGGAGGAAACAGAAGACTATCTGATGGCTTTCGAGATTCCATATCAGTGCCTCGGCTAACCTTATTTGTAATGTTTAGAGCCAACTGAAGAGAGAAGGAAATACCATAGACAGCTCTGTACATGTCAATATAAGGAAATAAGTCTCAATACAATCAAAGTTGCAGCAATTGTTCTGCATTCAAGTGGAGTCACTCAAATTGTCTCCCACAGCCCTCCATATCTGTAGATTTCCCAGCCACAGACAAAACCATAAAATACTGTTTTAAGAAAATTAGCCCTGTACTGAACACACAACAAGTTTTTCTTGTTATACAACTATTTATATAGCATTTTCACTGAATTAGGTATTATATGTAATCTAGAGATTACTTAAAACATAGGAGAGGCTGGATGTGGTAGTGCACGCCTGTAATCCCAGCACTTGGAAGGTTGAGGCAGGATCACTAAAAATTTGAGACCAGCTTGGGCTACAAAATGAGTTCCAGGCCACCTGGAACTGCACAGTGAAATCCTGTTTTAAAAAGACAAAACAAACAAACAAACAAACAAAAAACCATAGGGGAAAATGTACATTGGTCATATGTAAATAATGTGTCATTTTCTATAAAGAACTTGGAACAAGAGCTATTTTGGTGTCTTTGGGGAGGGGAGCGGTCCAGGAAGCAATCCCCTATGAGATACCATGAATAACAAGCAAAATTTGCAAGAGAGGGTAGGTTGGAAGCGGACTCTACAAGGTGCCTCTGAGAAACAAGAGTTGGTCCATGTCCTTAGTAGCTGAAACAGGTTCACAGGACTGGTAGTTTGGGAAAGACATGTGGTTCATACTTAGGAGCTGTGGACATAGGCAGCTACGATCTTAAACACAGGCCTCAAATTGAAAATCATAAGGGCAAATACTACAAATTATAGAAATGACTTGTGACTGAACTTTATCTCATGTGGGCAGTCACATGCAAACTGCCCCAGGGTAGGTAGCAGCAGGGACATATTTATTTAACAACAGTGAATAATCTAAGACATACCAGGAAGGCCAGTAGACAAAATAATAAATTAGGCACAACAATGCCTAAATAAGTATAGGGCACAACATCAACTCAAGATCAAAGCTACAGACCTCAACTATGATGTCCTTCCATGCCCTGATTGTTTTTTCTACAGGGAGCTGAGCAGTTGTGGTAAACACTGTATTCATAGTTTTCCCTGTCTGGCTTCTTAAGTGTTTCAATTTCCTGAAAAACGTTTATATCACAAGCTATAATCCTAGTATATAGCAGGACCTACTATGCACCTCTATGATGACCAGCTGTCTTGATTTGCCCAGAGTGTAGGTATTTCCAAGGATCCAGGACCTTTGGGTACTAAAATCAGGACAATCCCAAGCAAACAAGGCTGGATGGTTACCCTGATGTGGAGTAAGACAGAACTCCAAAGTGCAACTATGAACATCAGTATAATATTAAGAGGTAAATATATTGCAGTCCGCCTGCAGGGTTTGCCTACCTGAACTGTGGAGAAGACCTTACTGTGATAGAAAATAAATCCCACACAGCTGCAGTTCCCACTGCTGTCTCTTTGAACAGCTGATATTTTATAGACAGAGCCTGAGATTCTGGGCATTGATATTCTACATGGATCCTCTTTATACATCTCGTGTTTGTGCTTGGAAAGATAGCTAAGTCACACGAGGGCCTTCCACCTGCACAAATTCTGCCCAAGAGGCCCAGTGGGGGTCGCAGCAGCAGACGTGTCATAGCTGTACACCCACAGCAGGCTTCATTCCCTTCTGACGGTGTGCCAAATGAGTCCTAATAGCAACCTTTAGAAACAAAGGACTAGTGAGTCTTCCTAGCATGCCACTGGACGATATCAGGTTAAAACACTGTGTAATTATTTACAGTAGACAGTGGTGTCAGTGCATTTGGTCGAAATGACCATGTTTTCAAATAAATTTCACCAAGAGCTAGGATGCTCTAAAACAGAGCAAAATATGTAGAATGGAAAAGCAGAGAAACAAATTATTTAGGCAACTCATGCAGTCAGATAGCCACATTTTTGCATACAGTATCTTCTCTGTCACTTCATGGAAGATTTTGGAATATCTAGAATAGGAGCTGTAGAGTCAAAGAAAGAGACAACAAAGCTCTTTTTATCACTCATGCTTCTGCTTCCTGCAGTAAAAGGGACTTGGTACCAAATGGTCCAGCATGGTGTCAAAAGAGGATAAAGGAAAACAATGACATCATTGATAGGTTCTGCTAGCTTGAGGCTTAGATATTTGTAACATGACATCCTCCCAACTTGGTACCGGACCCAGGGAAACAACTTAGCCCTCCAAGAGTAAACTCTATGTTTTCCTTCTCATTCCAGAGATAAACCTCGCCTCCCTTTTTGCGCATGCGCCGAGCCCTCTCCAATCCCAACCACAATCCCCCAAAGCCTCCATCCCCAGCCCCCAGTAAATCTTTCTGTCTCCTGCTTTACACAGGCAGATGCTCCTTCATATCAGCTGTTAATATGTCATTTTGCCCACCTCCCAAACTCCTTCCCCAGCCAAAGCTGATAAAGATAACTACACTTCTTTGTTCTTGTTGAGAGCTTCTACACCCTCGGCCCCTAAAGCTCTCCCATGCCTTCCGCATTAAAGGCCTCCTCCTTATCTCTCTCTTGCTCTCATTTTCTCTGCGCCACTTTAGATTGAGTGACCTTAAAATAGTCAATCAATCATCCCTTTTTTGTCACTACCTTTGTCCATCATACACCTTGCAAAGTGTGATCTTGTTTAATCCTCCAAACAACCTATGTCTATAGATGGCCTCGCTCTTGTTTGTAGATAAGGAAGCAGAGGCTCAGGGAGGTCCAGGAACCTGCCTGTGGTAATCAGTGCTGAAATGACAGTCTGGGAAGGATACAAGAAACACCAATCCCATTACAATTTCTGAGCACTTATTACATGCTAGATAATGTGTTACCATTTTTTCCATTCACTATTTCACTAATCCTTCCAGTCACCCATTGGTAGAGGTATTATTTTCTATGTTTTATTAACTAACTAGCCTGAAATCATTTCTTCTGAGTCCAAAACCTAGACTCAGTCACTAGACCACGTTACTGGTGCAATGGCAGTCAATGATGGCCACAGCTAGCACCTTATTAAGGAAGTAGACAGATTATGTAGTTTACTATAGAAATAACTTTTAAAAACTGGTTGTTCTGGATAAGTTTTTGAGATGACAGAGTTGGAGCTGACACAAGGAGGATGACAGAGCAAGATGATGGAGGGGGCATTTAGGCCACCATGTATACAATGCTTACTGTGTATCAGCCCTGTTAGTTCATGATCTGTCTCACTGCCAGAGCAAGCCACTGCAGGAGGTGCCATTATTAGTCTCATTTACAAGGGAAGAAGCCTAAGGTCATGCAGCCATTCGGGATGGAGCTGGGACTCCAACCCGGATGATGAGGATGACGGTGGGGCCAAAGCTCTCAACCCCTGCCTCATCCTGCCTCTTTGGAAATACAAAGGGAAAGAAACACAGAAGGGCTTCCCATTGGGATCTGTCTGAAGAACAAGGACCCTGGGATGGACTGTGCAGGAATGGGGTGTGCAGGAAAGATGACTCAGTTAGAAATCTAAAAAAGGCACTTCCTTATGATCAAGGGAACCACGGCACACCTGCCACCAAGCCAAAGAAAATCCTAGGAGGAGAGGACGTGTGGCTTTCACACTGTGGCACTGAGTGTGCGTTGCATGACCAGGCAGATGTGCCTAGTAGGGAGCACAGGATCAAAAGCTGACCTTGCAGCCATAATCTGGGAAACACCCAGAAAACGTGTCTGTGAAAGTTTCAGTCAGTCAGCTTCTTCATTGCAAATGTAAGAACTTGGCTACCTAAAGCAATATTGAAGGATATCAGCTGTGACTCATAATGAAAGTGAGAGAATCAGGTATGGAGACTAAGAGAGCAGAGGCAATCAGTCCCCCAACCACAAGTAAACTGTTCCCAGAGAGAAATGCACATCTGTGCACAGAGCTTTGGCCTGTCCCACTGATCCCACTGGTTGCAGATGCCGCATGCTAACCCTTGGCCATGGCTGCCTCTGAAAACTGGATGCAACTGCCATCTCCCTGTGAACTGCAGAATGAATAATTCCCTCCTCATATCACAGCAGAATAATCAAATCTGGTTCAGGTAGTGCTAGGTGGTGAAGATCAGGTCATGGGGCTGAGTCCTACCTGCAAGGAAGCTAGAAACAGCCATCAGGCAATCCGGCTCCTATTACAGCAGGTAGTTTATGCCTCCCAGACACATCTGGGAGGGAACTTCCCAAACGTAAAGGCAATACAAAGATTATTAGGAAGGCTAAGGACAGATGTCTTCCACAAATATCCAGTTCAGTCTTTTCCAGACAAATGACTCCTGAATCTGTCCTAAAATTAAAATAAAGTTTACATCCCAAAATGAACAAAGAACTTAAGGTGGTCATGGTGAAGTTTTAGGTAGGATGGTCACACTCATCCTCACTGAAGTCTGGGAATCTACACTGACATGGCATGTTCTTTGTTACTGGGGACCTGATGGTCTCAGGGTGTGCCACAAGCAAGCATGATCACTAAGAATGACAAGACCACCTACTCAGAAGAGCCGTTAATTTTAAGCACCTGCACCAAGTGCCAAGTGATAAAAATCCCTAGATCAAGGACTCCGGGGACTGTTTTTAATTTACTGTTAAGTGAAATTTTAAAATGTGACATCTTTGAGTACTGCTGCCCTAGTATATTAAACAAAGAGCAGCAATTCCCATGCCAGTATCTTCCGATTAAACTAAAACCCAGTAATGCTGATGTGGCCCATGGCTGGCAGGACAGCCTAGACTGTGTAAATAAGCATCCTAGTTCTATTTGCAAAATGTGGTTTTGCCCTGATGTAGATGTAGATAAAGATCATTCTGCACACAAACCTCTAGATCCAAAAGGGCATCCAGGGCTGACTGTCGTCACCTTTGAGCAAGGAATGCTTGTCTCACTTCAGTTCCCTCTTTATGGGTGGTTTTTATGCAGCCTTGGCCCAGTGGAGGGCAGCAGATAGAAAGATTTACCCTAAGATGGGTATAATCCAAAAGGGTGTAGAATGGTCCATTCAGGCTGAGGTATGGAGCTAAGCTGCAGCTACAGCATCAAGACCACCTGCTGGGCAGTGCTATGCAGGCTGACCTGATGACTTGCCCATCTACACAAAGACACCACATGGTGTGGTAGCATACTATACTATGGTGAGTACTACTACACACATATATAAAAAGATTTTTCTAATTTTTAGTGACTACTTAAGTGCACTACTGATAAGAAATCAGTCAGGGAAAACTGTACTCTTGGAAGTAACTAGTTAAGGAGAGAAACCCATGGATACTGGCAATGTAACTCAGATTGGCAAACTTACTTGTCAGTGCCTCAAACCTTGGGTATCATATTCAGACAAAATACTGGTGATTGAAACTGAAAAATGAAAAGAGGAACAGTCATAACAAATAGATCCTTTGCTATTTGAGATAAAGATCTAGGGTCTACCTAAAAGCAAGGGTGTGGATCACCCCTGGATCCTACTTCTGCCTAGTTTTTCAGTACTTTAAATTCATTATTAAAAATATTGCTTCACTTTTCCTTCTTTGGGAAGGGCATGTAACATAGAGATGGCAAATTATACTACTTGGGCCATTAGGGGTATTAACTAGTAATGGGAGTAAAAAATTAAATTGCACTAATTGTACCATATATTAGGACAAAAGACTAAACCCCATTTTCCTCAGTATTATCTTTTGACTCAATAATTTACTTCTAAGAATTTATCTCACAGAATAATAATAGAAGATAGTTGTAATGGATAAATGAAATGTGGTATATCCATAAACAAAATATTATTCAATAATAGCTATTATAGAGATGAATCAAGAAAACACTGTGCTAAGTGAAATAAGCCAGAAAGAAAGACCCACACATTGCATTATTCCATTTACATAAAATATCCAGACTAGACAAATCCAGAGAAGGAAAATGAAGAAAAGTCTCCACTTTAGAAGTAGTGGAGGGGAATGGGGAATGTGCATGGGGTTTCCTTTTGAGCTGATGAAAGTGTTCAAAATTGACTGTGGTGATGGTGGCACACTTATGTGGATATGCTAAAAAACAATGGATTTAAATGGATAAACTGGATGGTAATTACAACTAAATAAAGTTATTATTAAAAATAAAACAGTAGAAGTAATTGTAGTTATTTGAGGGCATTAAATGGCAGTCAGTGTTCTAAGGACATTTTTAAAGATCATCTCATTTAAGTCTTATGTAGAACTTACCAAGTTGACACCATTATTATCCATATTATACAGATAAGGAAATTCAGCTATAGAAAGAATGGATAACTCATCCACGGTATCTTGCTGGTAAACAAGTGAGCCAGGACTTGAATTTAAGCCATGTGACTTCCCAGCCCATGTTCTTAACTGCTGCACATGTATCAAGGTGTGGGCTCAAGGAAGGGCTCCCTAGCATTGGTCACGGCAAGATACTGGACACGGCCTAAGTGTCCACCAGACAGGGACTGTTTAAATACTTGCTGGTGTGTTGGCCATTGAAAAACTGAAATACATCTGCACATCCTGCTGTAGAAAGATGCCAGCAAAAACAAGGTAAGCAAATGCTGTCTTTTTTGCTCCTGTCTGCATTTTTAAAAATAAAAAGCTGTACATATATATATATATATATACACACACACACACACAAGCATATGTAAGTTTGACAATTTCCATCATTTTTCAGGAAAAACCCTGAACTGTACTTTTTTTCCCCTGAGAAACAGGACGGTAATGGCAGAAACATTTAGCTTTTTTTTCCCCCCTGAATATCTTTTTAGTACTATTTATTTTATTTTACTTTATTTTGGGGGGTACTACAGATTGAACTTAGGGCCTCATGCATGTTAAGCAAACATTCTGCCACTAAGCTGTATCCTCAACCTTTCTTGAAACTTCATTTTAACACAGAGTCTCACTAAGAGGCTCAGGCTGACCTTGAATTTGCCATCCTCTTGCCTCAGTCTCTCTTGTATAGCTGGGATTACAGTGGTATGCCACCATGGCCAGCTACCACAATTTGATTTTTGAAACCATGAGTACGGTGGAGCTATCCACCCCTACTTCAGCATTATGGAAGCTGTCTGGAGCTTACGCATCACATGGGGGGCCTCATGATGACTCCCCCTCACAGCATTACACTACACTGGGTCACTCGCAGTGCTGTCATTTTGTTTTACCTGTGCATCTTTACACTTTCTGTCCCTGACTAACCTGTGCACTTCCTGAAGATAGACACTGCTTGTTTCTTGATAAACAGTGTAAGACTCCTGGTAAAATATTTGCTCTTAATGATTAGAAAACAAATGAATAAATGAATTGAAGTCCTAACTCCAACTGACAGTGACTGGAACGGGGGTGGGGAGGTCACATCTCCCAGGAAACTGTATTGTGTTATATGCACAATGTTCCCATTAGGACTGGGAATATGGTGGCATAACGTGTCACAAGTGAAACTTAAGAAAATGATTTACTCCTTTGATTAAGCACATTTACTTTCATCTGGAACCAGTGAATTTATAGAGCCATAATCCTTTTCATCTCTAATGCTTTCATCATCTTTCCTTAATTAATTGAGGAATGTAAATTCATTGATCTAAAACTTTGCAGGCATAAACATTAGCCATGTAGTGATCAGGCACCACATTGCTAACAGATCAGACTTAATCAGGTTCTACTGGTTTTCAAATTATACATGTTATTAGACAAGATTCATTTAATTTTGTATCTGAAAGCTACAGTTTATTATACTAGCTGCTCCCAGGCATTTATAGCAACCCTCTGTTGAGTCTGTACTATTAAACAATTTAGCATACAATTAATAAAAAGTCTTTAACTGTTTCATATAGCAAGGAGCTTTGGTGTCATATAAAATTTGCCTTAATATAATTTTTTTAGAAAAAAAAGAAAAGGATAAGGGAGGTAAATTGCCCATGTAAAATTTCTGAAGTTGCTACCTTCCAGATCAATAAAAAATTTCTTCACAAAGATATTTATGGGGTATGTAGCAGTATTTTACCTTAGTAATATATAAACAAAGAAAGGAACAGTAAATTTTTTATACAAACCAAATATTATATGCTGAACAGAACCTGCAATCATTTTCCAATAAACTATCAGAAACAGGGAAACAAGTCAGAATTTGAAACATGTAGGCAAGTTTCTAAATCCTAGAGGCTGCAAAATATATGTCTTCAGCAGTTTCAGCATTTAAATGTTCCATTTCCCAGCGTCTCATATTTTTCACTATGCATTCTGATCACTAGAACAATTACCTGATAATTAAACCCCTTTGGGATCATGACCCCTTTTAGTACCCCATTTAGTCGCAGAAAATAGGTCCATCAAGAAGGTGAAATGTTCTAATTTCAGGAAATGAGTGTTTAGAGCAAAAACAACAATAAAGGGAAGACATAAATATTCCAGTCAGCTAAGCAAAAGCTAGAAGACATTAGCTTTGCCCGTACCATGCCGGTGTGCCAGGGACCTCTGTAAGCTTTTGCAATACCCGTTCACTGGCTCGAGAAAGCCCCAGGAAGGGTATGGGGGAAGGTACTCACATTGTTCCGCTCAGAGAGCTGGTCCAGTGTCTCTGAGCAGCCTGCCACTGGCTCTTGCCAAACAGCCTATGGGGTCACCTCTGTCACGAGCAAAAGAGCTCCCAGGTGGGAGCAGAACAAAGAAGCATTCAATCAAAAGCTGTGTTTTTGTTCCTTGGTCCTTCAGGGGTTCTCATCCTGGGAGCACAGGAAAGCTACTGGTGTGATTTAGCTCTGAGTCTGCTGAAGTCTGAGGACAGGACCACATGGATATCTCAGCTCAAAGAGGAGGCCACTTTCTCCTTGTGTCCCTTTTTGTTTTATCTGAACCCTCAATGGACTGATGCTCATCCTCACATAAGTGAGGTCAAGTTTTCTCAACGTAGTCCACCACTTTAAATACTAATCTGTTCCACAAACACCCTCACAGACATACCCAGAAATAACATTTTGCTGGGCATTGCCTCGCCCTGTGAAGTTCACACATATAAATACCTATCACTGAGCCTTTAAAAGATCTCCAGAGAACTATGGCTCTTTACTTCATCTCCTAAGACATCTATGCAAATGCCCTGAACTTGCACAGTTTTACCAGGCTCAATGGCTGGGCAAACCCTACATATCAACTCCACATCCAGGTTAAGAAACCTACCCCCAGGAATCTCCTTTCTAGACACTATTACTTGGTGCACAGAATAAAATCTTTCTAAAATTTTGCTTTTGAATCTAAGGTTTTCTACGAAAAGCCATGTTTCTTTTAGACATGACTGCAATTTTGCTTTGCCAGCAATGCTTTCTGGCTAAAACTTCAACTTAATTGATCATAAGATGTTTGTTTCTGCCTCTGGTTTTGACTTCTTACATGTACTTCTATTTTCTTTTATTCTGACTTCATTTCTTATATTTTCTTATTGTATGATTTTGTTCCTTTTAAGCCTTCTCAAATGTTTCATGGAACAAACAAGGCAAAGCTCTCAAAAAAAATTTTTTTTAAATCTAAATGCTGGAAACTAAAGAGAAAGACTGTGGAACTACCCCTACCCCATTAATCAAGAGACAATTGTTAACTAGTCTCTATGAGCGCCAATCATTTCTTTTCCCCAAAAAATCAAATATCCACTTTTTCTAACTACAATTAAGGAGATTTCTGACCTTTAATTAAAAGCAGATTTTCTGCCACTGACTTTATATCTTGATCAATTAGAACATTCACATGTTGACTATGAAGAGAAAGCCCTGACTGGTCAAAGCACAAGAGGAAATGGATACATGCACAGGCTCTTAATCTGGCGTTCAAGCTGTGACCATAGATTGGAAAAAAACTAGACTTGTACTAACCTCTGATATCTAACATCTTCATCTAAAATGAAGTTAGCAGAAACTTAGGTACGTATTAAAGCCCTGTGACTTCCTCATCCACAGAATCACATGAATCTTTTTTCCCATCGCATTACAATTGCTGTATATCCTGCAGAATATATTAAATTCACTGCCACTTTGTAAGTGGGGTAGTTATAAGCCCTGCTGTTCAGAGCGTATTATATACCAGATCATAATACAGCAGATTAACAAAGAAAAAAAATATATATATATTATTCTAGCAAATACTTTTAAAAATATTTTGATAACCACATTTCAGAATGTTTCCTTGGAAGTCCTACACATTTTATGTATTTAAAAATATGACTGCGATGTGAACCAGAGGTTCACAAACCTGCCAAAGGACTCCAAAGCACAACATGGGTTAAGACTTGGAAGAACTGACACTGCTACAGCAGCCAGTGAGGCTCCTCTGCCATGTGACAGATGCTGGCAGGGTGGAAAGATGATCACACACCTAATCAGAAACAACTTTTGAAGTTCCCTAATTAGTAATATTAGGTAAATTAGTTCAAACCACTTGAATCAGCCTTAGAAGAAGGGAGGTATTGTCACTGATTGCTTGGATGCTTTCACAGCACTCATAATGGATGCAAAAGAGCGAGGGAGCCAAGGGGCTTGGCTGATTGCTCTCAGGTTACTGCTCAGCACTCGGCCACACACAATCTGCTGGAAAAGTGCAGACAGCCCTGGTCCATTCCAAAGCCTGGTGGTATTGTGACTAAGGTGCTACATTCTTTCATGCAAAAAACTCCCTATATGGTAAACTTCATGGAAAATTGTCTTTAAATCTTGGCATTTTTTGGAGACCTGGAATAGGTCCTTAATTTTTCAAGGCTAATTACACAGCTGAGGAAATGAATATAAATTTACTGAGCTTCTTTAAAACAAAACAAAAGTCCTACTTTAATACAGACAAAGGGCTTCTATTCAGTAAGAACATTCTGAGATTTGGCAATACAGGAAATTATTGCTTATAGAACAGGGGATGAGGAGGTCATGAGTTGCATAAAACATAACATGGAAGGAAAGAGTCAGTCCCTGTCCCTGAGAGAGATCCTCCAGGAAATCCAAAAGCAAAGTGACAAGCATCTACTTTGCACAAATGGCAAAGTAGAATCCAAGCTCAGCTGATGCACTTCAACTTCCAACCTCAAGAAATCTATTTGGCTGCTCAACTCCACAAGAGCATGTTTGATAATGCTCACAACGGGGTTTTCTAGGTTAGCTCCAACCTGAAGTTATCTCAGAGAGGTCACTACTCCTAGTTATGATTAGTAAAGAGGATTAATCAACTTTGAAATTCCCATACATGGAATGCAGTGCAGAGAGTAAAAGCTTGACATATATATCCATTATGAACTAACAAAAGGAAATTCTAGACAGATGAAAGGGTAAAAAGTAAATCACAGAATAAGACTGAAGAAAAGGTTATTTAAGTATATGTGCACTTTTAACTATGGAGACACCAAGGGATGGAACTGGGAAGAAGGTTCATGATTTGTTCTACATGTAGATTTGAAAACATTACAAAGAGAATCTACCCACATTTTGCTTGCATAATTTAAAAATCTAATAAAATAGACTCATACCTGTTTAAATCTTATGAGAAATTAGAATAAAAAATTTTTATGTGCTCACGTACCCATATTCTTTATTTCTAAGGTGAAGTACAGATTTTGTCTGTTTCACTTTATAGCACAAGAATTTAGTAGAAAATAAGCACAGATTTGTTAAATTTATTTATTCATCTGTTCTAGAAAACATACACTGATTTATCTGATCTGCATTCACTGAATACCTTCCACATGCCTAACAATGATACCACACACACATATATACATGCACACACATTCACTCACCCATTCCCCTCCAGGAACTTAGAACCAAGCCTGGGGAAAGTTAAGTTACAGAAATTGGAGGGATGTGATAAGGCCTCTTTCCTGGCCAGAGCCTTGATCCTGGGTTTAGTTTTCAGAATTATGCTGCTGAGGCTTTGCTTACCAGGGTCTGTTTTATACCAGAATTATGTTCATGTGATTGTGTCTGCCTGGACTGAGGAAACTAAGTATCAGCCTCTTTGGATTGTGTGAACTACAGAAGGACAAATGGCTCTGTTCTTTGTCCAAAGCCCAGCACAACCAAGCAATCCATCTTTCCTTAACAGCTTTATCTCACAATTCTGTATGTTCACCACAGACATGTCTGAGCCAGGAGGAAGTCTGGATGTTCGTCTGGCCGTGGCTACTATTCTGAAACTTTGGCCTAGCCTTTGGACCTAATTTAAGGAGAAGGATACCAAACCAGATGAAATTTTACTCTTTAGATCTCATTTGGGCTTTTTTCCTTAAAAAAAGCATAATTCCACTGATCAGGAGTTCTACTTGACATTCCCATGCATCTCCCATCCCACTGACTGGCTTCATCTCCCCTACAGCCTGCCACAGCCATATCTACAGAAGTCCAGCCTTTTTCTACCTTGAAGTTAAGACTTTTCTACCTAAGTGGATTATTCTTCACTTATCGGTAGCAAATATCATCTTTGTGCATGTACCCTCTCCTCCGATTTGTCAGAATTATTTCTGAATTCAATTCCATTTTCATTTTTAGTCACTTTGGTATCAACAGAAATGGTCCCAAAAATTCAACCATAAGAAGTGTAGAACCATTTTAACTTTGAAACTAAAATATGGGTCCTGTGCTACAGACATGTGGGGAAGAACATTAAATCAGAATGAGGAAAAGGTTTCTGCTTCTAGTGATAAAAGGTTTCTTCATCTATAAAATCCCCAAGTATCAATTCTGCACATCCATAAATTCTTACTCAAAACTCCCTGGGCCAGATCGAATTTGAAATTGGAGTTCTTCAAACTTTAGAATGGTAATACGAGGCACAAAGTATATATGAAAAAATACCTTGGGTGGAGGCTCCAGCATTTATTATCCCTGTAATAAAACCAGGGATATCTGCTAGCAAAATCTGAGTATTCGAAATAAGATAAATAAAGACTTATAAAGAATCTCATGTTAATTCAGGGCAGTTTTACTGCCATGAAATTAGTTTCAAGTTTAAGAAAACTCTTAATTTTCAGAACTTTCTGAATTTTGGACTGAAGGACTGTGTACATTCACATAACTCAAATCAAAGGCTCAGTTCTAGTTCTCTTGAATGTACTATGTACGGATCCTTTTAAAGCATGTATTATACCTGCTTTACTGAATATCTTATTATTGCCCTGCTTTGGATGTTTTCCGTAAGAGAGGGAAGCCTGCTTCAACAATTCAATATGTTTTAAGAAGCAAAACAAAATCTATAAACTTAAAAAGTACTTCCTTTGAAAGCTGATTATAAATCTAAATGAGTGATAGTTCCTTTGCTAAACATCAACAATTTTTAACACTTAAAATTTTCATAAACTATTGGCAAACACATGAAATCATATGTTTGAAAAGTAAAAAATAAAAACAAAACAACAAAAAACATAGGGCCACTATGCATTTTAGTCTATCAAGTGCTTTTCAAATCTTATACTCTATAAGGTTCACCTAGGGAAACACATAAAGATGCTGATTCTGAGACACCCGTTCTGGGAGGTCAGAGATTGTGTGTTTCTAACAAGCTGTAGATATTGTTGCTCTGGGGCCACCATTTGAGTAACAAGGCTGTAGCAGGAAATGCACAGGGACTGGAAACACATGGTCTTGAGTCCACTCTGTCCAGTACTAATGGCCTGGGGAAAGGTACTTCACTGTTGAACCAGTTTTCCCATCAATTAAAAATAACAATGACATCTTCTTTGCAAGACTGTTATGAGCAGGTGAGCTAAAAGCACAGATCTTGGACATAATAGATACCAAATTATCCTGAATTCCATCCATGCTGCTACCTGTGGTGGGCTGAATAATGCTCTCCCCCACTATGAAGCCCAAATGTAATTCCCAGGATTTGTGAATATGGTATCTTTCACAGCAAAAGGGGAATTTAGTTAGTATCTTGAGCTGGAGAGATGATCTTGGGTAGTACTATCAGTCTGTACAGCAGGAAAGTGGACAAGCACAGCAATAGAGTGTGAGAAGATGGAACAGAGGTCAGAGAGGAGAGAGGATGCCATGATGCTCCCTTTAATAGTGGAAGAAGAGACCAGAAGCCAAGCATGGAATCTCTAAAAGGATGCTGGAACCTCTAGAAAGATTATAGCCCTGCAGATTCATGTTGGGACTTCTGCCCTCCAAAACTTTCAAGAGAATAAATGTATGTTGTTTTAAGCTGTTATAGCAGTTGCAAGAAACAAATACACAATCTAATGAATAATGCCAATGGAGGCTTGCCTCCTTTAACGAACAGAGACTGTATCATCACTTGAAACTAAATCATGTCATAGTTGCCCAAGTGGAGGCAATACAGAGAACTCTTCAAGACAACTTTAAAGGAATGAATTCAATTTTTATCACCATGTTTAGTTTACAGCAATTTCTAATAAACAGGGATGGACAGATATGAGTTTGGTACCCTGCACTCTGCTGCTCCCTAATTGTACCGTCCCCTCTTGATTTCTCAGCTCCATACATAACTGCTGGACTCTAACAAGGCTTCTGGGGACAGTATCCGTGGGTCGATGACTCAATTTCAGTAGGACCAACAAAAGTAACCCCGGGCTTAAGAGTGAAGGATTGAAAATCAATGGTCTCCATATTTGTACAAATCTTCATTTGCTGCTTTTAATATAGCTAATCCCATAGGGAAGCATTATAAAGTAAGAAAATACCTAGATAACCACAAAGACATAGGAAGGATTAAAAACATGTATTTCAAAACAAATGGACTTTGTCCAAAGAAAGAAGATTGAATTTCTTGGGGTTGTCCCTATGAGCCTTGGTACTGGTCACTCTTTTCATCATTATTTCTGTACTTCCCTTGCCAGACTCGAGCTCCACAGAAGGCCCTGGTCTCTAATTTACACTATTATAGCCACAATATCTAGCTTGGTACTTGTCACTCTACACACAATGAGTACTTGTAGATGAACAAATATTATGATGAATATTTATAATGGAAAAGCATATTACTTTCATTTACATTACTCTGGTCAGCATGCTATGGTGTGTGCCTGTAGTCCCAGCACTCAGGAGCCTGAGGCAGGAGGATTGCTGTGAGTTTGAGACCAGCCTGGGCTATGAAGTGAGTTCAAGGCCAACCTGAACTGCATAGTGAAACCCTGTCCCAAAAAGACAAATACAAAACAAAAAACAAACAAAACATTATTCTGAAAGTTCTTTTGCTTCATTCTGAACTTAAATATTCTTGGTCCAAGATATTTACAGCAGAATTAAAAGTATGCTCTCTGATTTTATTTGCCTATTAATATATACAGCTGATAATTAACAATGTGCTAAGCAGTCAAAACAAATAATTACTTTTCTAGTATATGTCCCACTCTGAGCTAAATGACAGGGAAGTCACTTATTGCATATTAAAAAATGATAACTAGTTTTAAAAAACCTTATTTACTCTCAGACCACAATATTCAAAACAGTTGCAGTTTTCTCGCTAGCTCAGTTAAAACCCCACAAACAGTCCAAATCTTCAGAAGAGATTATGAATTCTGTTCCAGTCTCACTGAATATGAAATGTATGTTCGAAAATTTGCCAGTTCACATTTACAACATCTTTGACCAACTGGTAGGATTGATCATAAAAACTGTATCTTTTCATTTACTTATGTTCAGTATATTCTATTTCAGAGGAAATGTAACTGCATGGAAAGTTTTTACTTTAAATCTGATTCTGAAATATGAGTGAATACATTAACATAACTCAGAGCAAGTTGGTAAACAGCTACAAGAACATGTTACATAATCCCAGTGTGCTCCATAATACTCTTTTTAAATAAAAGAAACTAGCCAGGTATAGTGGCGCACGCCTGTAATCCCAGCACTCAGAAGGATTGCTGCAAGTTCTAGACCAGCCTGGGTTACAAAGTGAGCTCAAGGCCAGACTGAACTGCATAGTGAGATCCTGTCTCAAAAAGACCATTAAAAAAAAAAAAGAAAGAAAGAAAGAAAAAGAAAACCAAAAGAAAAGAAACTACTGGAAAGAATACAGTAATGGTTAAATTTGAAATCTTAAATTCAAGAGTCCAATAGAAGCAGAAGTTTTGCTCACTGTGTGGTCCAGAGTGACAGTACATGCCAATATGAATTTAGGGCCATATCCTAAAGAAACTAGCTAACTGCAAATCAGACCACTTGGAAATAGTGTTAATCTGTATGATCAACTAACATATTGCCTTGGTTTCTCTGAGGAAGCTCAGTCTTCTGTGATTTCCAATTCCTTTAGAAGCCAAGGAATTGCAAACATTTCCTGTGTATGATTTTGGCCACACTCTTGGCCACAAGTCACTGAGGGTGGGCAAGTTTACAAGCAGTTAAGACTTTACCAGCAGCTAAGACTTTGTTTCTCTACAAGACAAACTCAGGACCATCCTTGCAAATGTTTTTCTGCACAGAGTTACTGGGATGATAACCTACTGCAGAGGTACGGAGCAGTTGGCCTTGTACCCTGTAGCCCCAAATGGTTGAAGTTTTCAATTCTTGCTGCATCAACTGGTTCTTGGCTCAGAAATTGGTGTCCTAAGAAGATAAGGGGTTTATAAGTATTCACACATACATCAGTAGCACATGATTTAAGTTAGCTTTGTTTACTGACTTATATTCCTTTTTTTCTGCTAGGACAGGTGCTGCCCTAGGAATGTGGCATCACTGGGTTCTACCAGGTAGAATCAAGTCCATGAACATGTGCACATTATGACTTGGTGTAAAATACAAGTAAATGAAGAATGAAGGTTCTCCCTGCTGATTACACTCCTTACATTTTGGAGAGGAAAATTCTGGCTGCACCTTTTCCATTCTCACAGTCTAACTCTGGGCTTTGTTCTGGACAGAAAGGTTGCTAACAAGTGAACCTTATGGGTATAAATTGATGCACCCAAGCTTCCTGCAGAGTGCCTTAGCTTCCAGAGGAAATAGAAAGCATGGCAGTTCCTAGGTTACAAGTAAAGCTATCCCAAAACAAATATTCACAGCCACTGTTGAAGTTTCTGGCATGATCTTCAGGTCAACCCTGCTTCACTAAAAAGAAACAGGGACATAGGTGAAGGGTAGAGGCGCCAGGACCCAGCTCTGCCTCCATGATGGGTGGGGATACTGGCTTATACTTGTTCATGAGGCTCTAGCCCTGTCTGGGAGAAAAGAATATCAGAGAAGAGAGGCAAAAAAAGATGTCCTAGAAGACATTTGTTATTTGTTATTTTTTCATTTCTGTCATCTTACTTTTCTTTAGAGAAACCTTCTTATTCTTTAGAAGACCATGTGGTTACAGTAGCGCTGACCTCATAGCCTGGCCTGGCTTCAGGGGCTGTATGAGCCCGTGACTCTCATTAGACTTTCTTTCCTTGAGATAGATTTATTTATTTATTTATTTATTTACTGAGACAGGGTCTCACTATGTAGTTCAGGCTGGATTCACAGCAATCCTTCTGCTTCAGCCTATTAAGTGCTAGGATTACAGGCATGTACCACCATGCCCAGCTAGAAATTTATTTTTTTAAGGATACAAACCCACAGCTCCCAAGAGCCATTAGAGAGAATGTACATCCAAACCAGAGGAAAGCAGAGCTAAATGATAGAGAGACCAAGTCCTAACAACAACCTCTGAGCCTTTAGAGTCAGTTGTATCTAAAGCCCAGATCTTCCCCTGGACTTAACAGTCTTGTGAGGCAATGTGTACATTAAAAAAAAAAAGCAAAACTGCAACCAGGTTAAATTGGATTTCTTTAACTTGCAATTGGGCAAAGGACCAACAAATATGAGAGAAACAAAAGTGTAAGAAGGAAGAAGGGAGACGACTACATTTACGAGCAAGGTATCTGGAAACAGCAAGTTTGTTCCTGGAAATGCAGAAAGGTAACATGGGGGAATCAGGTCCATTTTTCATATTAAACTCAGATAATCAGAACTGTAGCTCTACCTAATTACTGTGATTAATCTTGTTAAATTCTAAATATAAAATGGGTGTGCATTTTCTGAAGTTCAGTGATACTATAAAAGTCTTGAGGAGCAGGAATGAGCTGTTACCAAACAGATGTGTTTGGATCAAGAGCATTTTTTTTTTTTTTTTTTGCCTACACACAGTCATAACTGTATAAAGGAGAAAAGGTCATGATTGACATCCCCAATCTTACCTGGCATGGCATGGATGAGGTCACCGCACAGAACAAAGAATTTGGGTTTGGGGTTCAGTTTGTTGATGGCCTGAACAGCCTGTTCAGTGAGACGGATCTCCTGGTCCCATTCATCACCACCATGGTCACAGTCTCCAGTGGACCAGGCCTTCATCAGCCCAAACTGTGGGTCTGCACCTTGGATGAAGTAGAATGGGCCTTTCCATTCTCTTTCCTCTTCTGTGAGAGAGAGACAGAAATGAGTCAGGGAAGGTATCCAGGTTACCATGCAAGTAGATACAATATTTTCCTTAAATTAAGTAGGTCATTTTAATAAGCTGCTGTTCAAACATACCATTTTGCTGTCATAGTGTAGAGGATTTTGATTTATACTAATTACGCCTGGGACTGGTGATTCCCAAAGGCCACAAGAAACCATGTGGGCTGCTTCAGCCATGCAACCAAGCTGTTTGTTTAAAAGCCAGACAGCCAAGCTGAAGCGCAGAGCCACAACAGTACCATATAGAAGATATTAATGTTCAGTAATACTGTTCTAATTAGAATTTAAAATACCCCAAATTGAATGCTGCCAGAAGTATTATATTTAAATTACTAGGTGAAGTGCTTACGAATCTTTTCTGCCAGGCTTAATGGTACCATTTGTATTGTTTTGGGGAATGTGACAGAATTTAAATTATAAAACTTGGTGCTCAAAGCTCTGGCTATCTGGCAGGAAATGTAATGCCAGAAACGAATCTTTAAATGAGCAAGTCAATGTGGAAAAAGAAGAAGAAGGAAAAAAAAAAAAAAGGAAGGAGGAGAAGGAGAAGGAGAAGCAGAAGCAGAAGCAGAAGCAGAAGCAGAAGCAGAAAAAGAAGAATCAATGCTACCATTTGAAAAGCAGCAGGAGGTAGGCATAAGCATGGTATGAAGTTAGGTGTATGGAAAGAAAGGAATTTTTTTCTTCCCTAGTTTCGCTGAGGTAAAATTGAAACCCCCAAAAATGTATATATTTAAAATGCACAACACAATGTCTTGGCATTTGTATACACTGTGAAATGATTACCACAACCAAACTAGTTAACATATCCATCACCTCACATAGTTTTACCTTTTGTGTGTGGGTGGTGAGAAAACATCTACTCTCTTAGCAAATTTTAAGTATATAGTAACTATTACGAAACACAGTCACCATGCTTTTGCTTTTGGTTTTTAGAAGCTACTCATCTTCTAAGAAAGTTTTTCACTGACATAAAAACAGAACATTTTTACAGGGCACCATGTGATATTTTAATACATGGATACACTGTATAATGTTCAAATCAGGGTAACCATAGCTATAGTCATAAACATCTTCCTTTATGGTGAAAACATTCAAAATCCATTTTCCCACTTTCTTGATGCATATGGTCCATTATTGGTATCTATAGTTACCCTGCTATGCAATGGAACACCAGAATTTATTTTTCTTATCTAACTTAGTAGTGGTTGACTAAACTTTGGGACAGGATTCTTTATGTTCTTGGAAGGGTTCTCTCTAGATCTCAACTGAAATCACCCAGATTGCTCTTCCAGTTGGTTCTGTTGGGCTGAAGCTTCTGAGGCCTTGGGTCTCTACCCTTACATACCAGAACTGCCACAGGTATCTGCTTCTACAGAGTTGGCATGGCCATGAGTGGGCATGGAAGCCCTGCAAGTTTCAAACATTGTTTGGGCACAGAATCCTTCTTCAAACAAACTCTGGTGGCAGGTCAATATTGAGAGCATGAAATGGGAGATGGCTTTATGTAGCAGGGCCTGGGACTTGCATTGCCAGGTGAGGCCTGGTGATGGAGCACAGTCCAAAGACCCTGATCTTCAGTCCCCTCTTTCATCTTCTGAGGAAACTGAGGTCTACAGATATGATGTGATTTGTCGAATAGCTGGCTCACTAGGTCTTAGTGCCAAGGACAAAACTACCTCATAATCTGAGTCCAGTTTTTTTTTTTTTCCTTTTTAATAATGTATCATGTACATTAACGGAATCGTGCCATTTCTTTGGAGGTCACAACCATATTATAATTTCTAAAAAGCTCCCCATGTCCATGTACTTGCCAGGCCTCATATGAAGTGTTGGTAACATATGGGTAACCCAAACAGAGGATGTCTCTGCTCTCCCAGCAATGAGTTCTTTTGAGAAGAGAGACAGTAAACAAGCAAACAGGCAGGGAACTGAGTCAAAGAGTTCTCTGGGTTCTGGAGCGAAGCAGGGGATAGTTTAAATTAGATGGTCAGGGAAGGCTTTCCTGACACTCCTATGAGTAAAATGAGATTTGAATACAGGGAGAAGCCTTTCTAAATTAAATTCCATGGCCACCTACCCACCTACCCCACAAGGTAGCTATCATTTTAGACTGGACCACTGGCTTCAGCCCACCATTCTTTTCTTTATTTCTTTTTCAGAAGTTAAAACAAAACAAAACAATACAAACAAACAAACAAGTGAACAAAACACCTTTACACACTTTGTAGAACAAATGGTACATATATGCGAACCCGTCAGTCCCTGATCTACAGCACAGCTACTCAATCAAGTCACCCACAAGGGATTACTGTGAATGAGGAGAGCCAGAACAGTGGTGTGCAGAGGATGGCAACCCGGCACTACTGGAGGGTTTAACTCACATTCCCCCAACCCTACTGAGTGTGGCAGAAAGACTAAGATGATCCCCAAAGATCCTGCCTGATGACGTTCATATCTTTGTGCAACCCCGAGTGTGGTGGGCTAGACCTAGTGACCTGCTTCCAATAAAGAAAAAACTGTGACGGGACATCCCTTCACAGAATAAGCTAGAAAAAGACCATTACCTGAACCTGCATTTCTACCCCTGGCTCTAGAAGGCAAAAGCTGTCACATAAACAGCTCCGTGAGGTGGCCAGCATAGCAAGGAACAGAGGGAAGCCACTTAGACTGTCAATTTGATGACGAGAAAGCACAAAATAGATTCAATCTAAAATGAATGGCAGCAGGCATATCAATACTCAGTCTACTTTGTGTATCTAATAAGATAATTTGTTGACTTACGAACCTGCATTCTCAAAGGCATCTGGATCCTCTTACAGTTCCTACCATCAGCCCACAAGAAAGGAACTGCAGCCTGACAACAACTCTGCAAATGGACCTGGAAGAGGATCCCTTCCCCCACATCTGATCTCAAGAGATCACAGCCCCAGCTAACTCCTTAGCTGTAGCTTTAGGAGACTCTGGGGCAAAAGAACCGTGAAAAGCTGCACCGATTCCTGATAGAAACTAAGAGGAGATGATGCAAGCTTGCTGCTTCAAGTGGCCAGGCATCAGGGTAATTTGTTACACAGTGATAAATGCCAGTGAATCAGGCAGCAGAGACAAAGGGTCAAGGAAGAGAATGACTTCCTGAAGAGCTGAATGTGTGTCACACAAAAAATATTCAAGATTCTGCTTCATGTTTGAAAGTTAATTGTTAGGAACATTTATTCATTTTAGTAGAATAATCATCTTCATGTACTGCTGAATGCTTTTAGCTATATTCCTATTTCTGAGGCCCTCTGAGGAACCATTTAAACTGTGTGAATTAATCAGAGGTGGATCCAGGAGGTGATGGGCACCCAAGGTCACAGCATAAATCAACCTTTTACAACAGAGTTTAGAAACAGTTTCCCACAGCAAACATTTGAACAAGTAGTTTCCAATGACAAATAGGCATGCCCTTAGAAAGTCAATAGTCCTTGGAGCTATTAAAATAAATCTTTCATTACTTATCTACTTAATAAAAGCTTAGACTGTCAATTTGATGATGACAAAACACAAAATAAATAGATTCAATCTAAAATGAATGGCAGTACGCATATCAATACTCAATCTACTTTATATATCTAATAAGATAATTTGTTGACTTACGGATCTGCATTCTCAAAGGCATCTGGATCCTCTTAAGAGTTTCCGCTCAGAAGCTCATAGGCTTTGGTCTCATCTTACTTTGAATCAAAGCTGAACCAAAGCCACTTGGGGCTTTTCAATGCTTAGTTCTAGAGGGAGGAATCTTATAAACGTATACCTTTGCCATCCCTCAAAAGGGCAGCATTTTACTTTATGAAGCTGAATTCTTTTTTTTTTTTTTTTTTTTTTTTTGGCGGTACTGGGGATTGAACTCACAACCTCGCGCCTGCCAGGGCAGGCACTTAAGTCACTGAGCCAAACTCCCAGCCCTGGTTTTTTGAGGCAGGGTCGCACTGTGTAGCTCAGGCCGGCCTTTGCGCTCGCATTGTAGCCCAGGCCGGCCTCGAACTCACAATGCTCCTCCTACCTCAGCCTCCCGAGTGCTGGGATTAAAGGCGTGCGCCACCACGCCCGGCTACAATGAAGCTGAATTCTCAACAATAGTTGCATTGAATTGTTTCATCAAAGTCCAAGCTTACCACTGCTCATGTCCAGCTCAAGTATTTGGGCCTAAACATTTCTCAGCATTACTGATGACTATCACCTTTTGAATTGCCGTTCAAACTAAATCACAAATCACAATTGGTTTGCCATTAAAACCAATTAGTAAGACTCTAATTGAGAAATTCCTTACTAAAAAATGAGTTCTAATACTCTAGATTTTAAGTGGGGTTGTGTGTGTGTGTGTGTGTGTGTGTGTGCTTATGAGCAAAAGAATAACATGAGTTGAATAAATTCAGATCTTATTTCTGACCCAGATGGTACTAGAACAAGACTCTAATCTTTAGAAACACTTGACAGAAAGCTTTGGATGTTGCCTACAGTGGATTTGGTGTTAATACACAGTAAACTATTAACTATTTAACTAATGTTAACTAAAACTCCTAACTCGATGACAAATAAGAATGTCCAAAATGGATTTAACATTTTTAACAAATTCAGAAATGCTAATTTAGCTATCCACTGCTATATAACAAATCACCACAAATGTAGCAGCTTAAATCAATATACAACTATTATTACATATAATAGGTGTGTCAGGTTTAGCCTATGCTAACTTACCCTGTCCTCTACTCAGTCTCCAACAAGCTGCAATCAAAGCTTAGCCAAATCTGAGCTTTCAATAGAAAACACATGGGACAGAGACTACCTTCAAGCTCACTTACTAAACTGTTCGTAGGATTCGGCTCCTGGGGTTATTTGAGGGTACCAGTTTCTTGCTGGCTATAGGCCACAGACAGTCTTAAGTTTCTTTGGCACCCAACAGCATGAAAACCTGCTCCAACAAAGCCAGCTAGGAGACGATCTGTTAGTAAATGGAAGTTACAATCTTATGTGGCACAATGATGAAAGTGACATCACATCATTTTTGCTGTGCTCTTTTCTTTACCATCAAGTTGCTAGGCCAGCCCATGTTAAGAGGAAGGGATGATGCAATGTCTGAATACCCAGAGGTGGGATCATGTGGCATGGATCTACCACAGAGATTAGTATAAAACCCAGGCCCACTCTCACATATTTAACTCATCTCAGCCTAACGTTTGCACTTGACCCTCTACTAAGTCAAGCGTCTCCAATTATTGTGGCCCATCCTAGGCAGGCTGGAAAAAACTTATAGAAGCCCACCTCTTCCTACCAAAGTACTGGAAATTGTCAAGGGTGGAAAGATTCTCAGAGTTGCCTAAAACAGCCTTTCACTTAACTAAGGTGGGATACTGTGGCCTGGCTAGGGGGTCTCAGGGCTCAAGTTCAAAGCCACATAGTCAAGCAGTTTTTATCCAAAAGCTATTAAGAATCTTAGTGCTGCTGTACTGAAGCAAGTAAAAGAGCATAGCACGGGTCCTGGGCATTCTAAAAGTTGTGCATCTAGATAAAGACATTTTTGTTTTTGCAAAGTTTCCTTCTAATGAAATGTCTCAGTAAACGAGATGGCTGCATAAAAATAATGCTGGCAAGGCCCAGCATTTTCTTCCAATAGCTTATGATGTCCACAGTTCCTGCCAACAGCGCAGGGCTGATTCAGGGTACAGGAGGGAGTCCAGACACTCATCTGAGGGTGCTAATTGGTGATCTCCTCCAGATATGACAAACTCAAGGTCTGGCTAGCAGATGTGTTCTGTTTGGCCCATACAGTATTTATAAAATTCTGCATTTGTTGCCAACATTTTAAATTCATGAGTTTCCTATATATGTCTGGATTTCTGGATTCTCATGGAAAATCTGGTCAAACTAGGTCCAAATGGAGCATGCCCAGGACTGGCTGGGGTTGCACAGTCCCTTTATGTGGGATGTGTGCTCTTGAATGCACTTGAGCTCACACCTGCCCACCCAAGTCACCACCTGGCATCTGCACTAGCCCTCATCTATGCTAACCCTCCCATTTTGTTCAAAAAGACCCAGCAAAAGCAGGCTGGGCTAGGTGGTACCCTCTGATAATCCCAGCATTCAGGAGGCTGAGGTAGGAGGATTGATGTGAGTTCGAGGCCAGTCCAGGCTATGAAGTGAGTTCAAGGTCAGTCTAAACTGCATAGCAAAACCCTGTCTCAAAAAGACAAATAAATAAAAAATACATTAACAAGGGGTAACAAAGGGTGAAGGGGAGAAAAGGGCCAAACTCCTCATTCTTCCATAAGCCCCTGATTTCAGAAAAAGTGATCACAAGATTGAGATTACAAAGAAGCTGCATCTAGCTATGAGTGCCCACATCTATCTAAACAAGGCAAGGAAAAGAAAAAGCTCTCAGTTACATCACTTTCTAAATGAAATTTTGAGATTGATTTTACAATATTTTTAAAGGAAAATTTTGCCTTAGAAATCCAATTCATCTATTATACACAGATTAACAAGATTTGGCCTCTTTGAACTTTTACTCCCCGATAACAAACTGCCACAACAACCATCTTTCAAAATTAAGGAATGGTGGATTTGAGGTGATATTAAACTGCACAGAAAATGTCTGAGTTAAATAATTTAATCAAGTGCAAAGTAACAGCATGCAGAGAAGCCTCTGAAAAGCCTGTAAGATCATGCAGTGCTTTACTAATAATCTTTCCTATGAGACTGTGCTCATGGGCCAAAAATCCTGCCTCGAAGACATTCAAATCACAATTCTCCTTATGGTCTGCACATTCAATATCACAAACTAAATGTTTTCTTGCATTTGTCTCTGCCAATATATTTCCTTTCACTCATTATTATACCTTTGGGACACTTGTCTATTGTCAATGAAAGCTGATTTTTAAATATATATCAAGAATTAGAAATTTCATAGATCTTTTTGATATTGCCACTGATTATAATAAGCACACTCCCAAAAGCAAATGAATCACTGTTTCCATCATCCATCTAGGAAAAGGCCAAGGAGAGTCATCGTGGCATTAACACCTAACACTGTAATAATTTGCTCTCTCATGATGTGCGAAACCTGTTACACGCAACTTCAAATAACTCAAGGTGGAGTACAATGATAAGTAACTCTCAACTGAGTTTTTATAAAGGAAAGTCACAGTTTTCTAAATATATTTTGGGAAGACAGAGTTAAAATGCTATGACACTGAGCAGTCTGAAAAACAGATTCTTACCATTACAACATCACATGACAGTGCAGCAATATTCAACAATTTGAAGTTTTGGCTGCTGTTAATTTTTCTGACTCAAAGTAATACATAAATTGGGAATACTGATTGGCCATATTTCTCCATTTCATTAAGAAGCTGAAGAGTTAACATAAAAATCAGTAGAGCATGAGATTCATAGGTTTTCTGGACAAGTCCCACCCCACATCTTGGATTCAGTAGCTTACACTCAACATTTCCAGAAGCAAATTCATCATCTTTCATTCATTCATCTTAGCTCCTTCTCCACATGTGTCCAATTTCCCTCCCATGGTTTCTAGTTCCTCATTGTACAGATCTTGGGATTACGTGTCAGTGCACAGATGTAGCTAGCCAGATTGTAGCATTCCCTATCTACCTGCTGCAGTCCTGCTTCCAGTCCCACCACTGTCAGCCCCGAGTCAGGTCTTCACCAATTTATCTGAAACAGGGCTGGAGCAACAGTTCGTCCCACTTCAGCCCACCCTAGGCAGCCAATGTGCTTTCCTAACCCCTTATTCTGACAAAGCCCTGCCAGACAGCCTTGCTCCTATTCTCAAATCTCCATGAAGCAGGGCTCAGTTCTGCTTCCCACTTCAGCATACTGTCAACACAGATCATTCAGTGCTGCTGCGAGGTAGGCAAAAGTATTTGTGGAGAGACAAACAGAAATGTCAGTGGATCCCTGCTTACTCTAATAGTGAGGATTAAAAGGAGCTCAAAGCTTTTCCACCTGTTCTATCCCTGGTCCCATTAGATCAGTGGGTCTAGTCCCATTAGACAAGGGATGATTTTGACATCCCAAATCACTGGTAACTTAGATATTACTAAATGTGTAAAGACATTTTTGATGTCACACTGGGTGCTATGGAAATCCAGTGAGTAGAGATCAGGGATATTGTTAAACATCTCTTAATACACAGGGTAGTACCCACAACAAAGAATGATCCAGCCAATGATGCTGGTAGTGCTAAGGTTGAAAAATTCTACTTAAGGTATGCTATAGAATCCCTCCAAAATAGACTATCTGCAGCCCAAAAAGTCCCACACTTCTCACTCCTTCCTCCTCCAGGGTCTCCCTTTCATTCTATACTCTTCCTGCTGAAATCCCATCTACCCTGCCCAGCCCCACTACACTACAGTGCCTGCCTCCCTCCTCTGTAGGTAGATTCGACTTGGCCTCCTTCACTCATTCAAGCACCCAAGTTCTGGGCATCCACTCTACAATGTTGAGTTGCAGCAGTGACTGAACATTCAACAGTAGTCAAGTTGAAAGGTTCCATTCCCTAAATAAGACATCACGGAATAGTGGAAGAGATGAACAACAAAGTATGCAACTAGGCTAGTTATACACGCTTGCCATGATATCGGAAGTGAATACTATATAAGTGAATACTCTTTAAGAGGCAGGGGTGAGACCACACCAGAACATGCAGGGCTTGTGAGAGGTTTAAAACCCGTGTCTGACATTGGGCCTCCATCTCCTAAAACCCTTATGTGATATCACAGAATCTAGAATCTGAGACTTGAGTGTCTATATTCAAATCCCATTTCTCTATGATGTAATTTCCTTGACTTCTCTGAACCTTATTTTCCTTATATGCAAACAGTAACAAACCTTCCTCAAAAAGAACTGATAAGTTAATACATTTGGATTAGGCATAAAGTAAGTGGTCAAATGTGAGCAACTGTTAGTTAACATGACTACTGTTCAGTCACCTCAACCCTTTCCTGCAGAGACAGGGCTACTGGAGTACTGTCTCTTTGTTCCTACAGTACATGATAGGGTTCAGAAAATAGCTGATGAGATTATATACCTACATGTTTTATCTTAACATCTTTTCTTTCACGTATCATGGATACTGCTTTGGTTACAAAACGACAAAGATGGCTAGCTTTACAGCAGCCTGGAGGCTTTCTGGCTAAAGAGCAAATACCAACGAAATGCAATTTTTGCACTTCCTCACAGTAGCAATCTGCACAGTGAATCACAATCTAAATGTCTTCAGCAATACCCTTCATCTTCTCAGGGGACTAATCTTATTTTAGTGGTAAAAAACAGTAGCTAAACAATATTCACCACTCTGGGACTCTTTCTGGTTTAACAATCTAAAAATTCCACAGTAAAACTGTCAGACTTAATGCAGCAGATAATAGTGTCCTTCATTAGTGGTTGCTTAGGGATTGGGGGCTAGTGACAGCTATGGTGCACAGGGTTTCTTTTGGGGTGATGAAAATGTTCTAACATTGACTGTGGTGATGGTTATAAACTCTGTGAATGTATTAAAACCCAATGAATTGTACACTTTAAAAGGGTGAATCATATGGCATGTGAAGTTCGAACAAGTTTTTTTTTAAAAGTATCTCTCAGGAGCCTGCCCTCCCACCCAATTAATTAACTGGGACAGCAATCCTGAGAGTCTCCAAAATATTCAACCACCAAGTAAATTTACCTAGCCTCTTTTCTTAGCCTAAATGCATCCAAAAGGTGGTTTTTGAGATACACAAAATCTTCTGAGTCATGGCTTGGCTGCCACACTTGCCATCCGGGATGGGGGACTTGCCAAAGTCTTTATCTGCAAGTCCTCAGAGAGCGAAGACAGCAGATGGCCAGGACTTCTTGGCCAGGTGGCTTTCCGCATCCCTGGCTTTGGCCTATACTGTGCTGGACAACAGTAAAAGGGGCAAAAGACATTTCCAGAGCCCTCTCCCACTTTTTAGAAGCAAAACTCCATTTGGGTTTTTCCTGTTTTGGTGGATGACTGATGTGAGTTTTGCATCCCCATTTTCCTGTTTCTCTGCTGAGAGAGCAAGTAGCGGCTAGCCCAAGCAGAGCTCTAGGGACAGCTGGAAGGCAGCATGTTCTGGGGGCAGATGCAGCCTAGTAGGCTCACAGAGGCTGTGAAGGTGAGAAGGTAACCCTTGCTCCAGGCAGCCACGGCTCCAGGAGATGGTACTACATACCTAATGAGCAAAACCCCCTGTAGCAGATGATCTGAATAGGGCACATACTTGCAGGTCTGCCTGGTGTGGTCATGTTCTGTTTCTACCGGTTTGTTCAATATCTCTCTTTCAGCTTTGTTTTATCCAGAGAATCCATGGTCCTTTAGGTGTACACACACAAGAGAATCAGAGCAGTGTATTCATTCGTGTTTGTCAATCTGTTCAATATCAAATGATCACTGAATCTCCACAACTGCCAGTCACTGTTCAATGCTAGACTGGAATCTATGTAGAGGTAGGAAAAAAACAGCAAAGTCACAGGAAGAAAAGTACCACTATGAGTTGCCATGAGTGTCATAAAGGAAAAAATGGGTCAAAGCAAGTGGCAAGGACATAATTTACAAATAGACAATAATCACAGGCTTCTTCAACTGTGATCTGAAGAAAGAAAATACATTAGAGAGGAAAAAGAGAGGGGCAGAGAAAGCCATGTCAAGGGGTGATAGATCCTGCATTGTTTTAAAGCAACCACTCTGAACAGAGTGGATTTGGGGACAACAGAAGATGCAAAAGACTGCTGGCACTGTCCAGGTTAGAATGGAGCTGGGGTCACTGTGGTAAGAACTGGGAAAGATAAGGGTGGATACAACCACAGTGTGCTCCATGGGTTGAGTGGACAAGACTGAAGATGGCTTGGACATGGAGAAGACAGGAAAGGCAAAAGCCAGGAAGGACCCTTGACTTTGGGTGAGTCTGGTAAAGTCTGGTAAAGCCCAGCAGTCTGGGCCCATAGTCCAATATGGTCTGGGTACAGCCATAGGGCTAGCAGCTAGAAAGTAGAACTCTTACCTGGACCTGTTGGCTTACTAGCATGACGACCTAAATTACCAAATGTCTCAGCGCCATAGGTAGACAAACTCAACTCAAACCAAAGGTAATGTGCACATGATCTCAGTTAAACCTTAAGGCAGATCTAGCCAACACTCTGTCTTCATTGTGCAGTTGAGGGCCTGAAGCATCAGCTTGGCTGGATTTCTTTTTCTTTTTAAAGCTAGGTGACATGAGAGTCTGGGCATTCTTTTGCTCTCTATCACATTTGGTCCTAGTTCCAAGAGATGGAAGGCAGTAGTTCCAGGGCTCCTTGATGTCCAGTTGCCCCAATTCCATGTGACAGTGCCTTCCTCACTGACAGGTTTGACAAGTCACAAACATGAAAGTTGTTAGTTGTCTCTTAACAAACTTTCACTAGGTCACCTGGAACCTTTGAAAAGCACCCCCAAAGCCCTCTGTAAAAAGCACCAGTGATAGTCTGGAGCATGTTGGGGGCGCAAGCCTTGGCTGCCTTCTACCCTCCTGCATTCTGCACACTTGTACACCTGCCCTCAACAAGTTTGTTCATCTTGGGTCTGTTGTGAGTTGTTCCCAAGTCTGCTGATACTGCCACATATTTTTAAATCACTTAATTTAACAAAATGTCAACTGGAGAAACATAAATTTTAAAAAGTGCTGTTTACAATAAAACTAAGATGAATGCTTTGGGAAGACTCAATAAAAGCAGGTGGCAAAAATAAAATACTATTGCATTAGGTATTGGAGGGCAAATGTTAAACATTTGAAGGAAAAAATGCAAACCACGAATAATTCTTCATTCAGGGTACTTCCCAAGTAATATTTAACTGACTATGTGTCACTGGACAAAACCCCAACTGCAAAAAAAGATTTATTCATGGATGGTGTTCATGCATGAAAAGCCACACACAGGCCCATGTGTAAACCCATGCCTAAGACAAGCCCTTGGCCCAACCTCAAAAGACTGGTAAATAAATGCATGTTTACAATCTACATTAAAATGAAATGTTAAAAGTAATAATTCTTTATGGCTCCTCTCTTTAGTTTTTTTTTTTTTTTTCTTACTAACTATAGTTTCCATTGTGGTTAAAAAATAAGTAATGATGGAAATTTTCTAATAATCAGATCCTTACTCAACACCACACACACACAGAACATCATTCAACGTAAATACTGATCTAAATAGAAGAGCTTGAATTAGAAGATTCCTAAAAAGATGTAGGAATAAATCTTCTGATTTGGCATTAGGCAAAGATTTCTCAGACATGACACCAAAAGTACAAACAATGAAAAAAAGTACTGATAACTGGACTTCATCAAAATGCAAAATTTTGAGTCTGAGCATGGTGGCACATACCTGTGATCCCAGCTACTCGGTAGGCTGCAGGGACTGCAAGTTTGAGGCCAACATAAGCAAATTACTGAGATCCTGTCCAAAAATATTTTTTTAAAAAGTTAAAGCTTTTGGTATAACAAATAGTAGCATTTACAAAGTAAAAAGGCAATCCATAGAACAGAGTGAAATACTTGCAAATCAAACATTTGGGAAGGGACCTGTGTCCAGAATACATACAGAAATCCTACAGCTAACTATTAAAAAAACTAAAATTTTAAAATGGACAAAAAGCTAGGCAAGGTGGCACAACTGTAATCCAAGCACTTGGGAGGCTGAGACAGGAGGATCACTGTGAGACAGACACCTCTGCTTTGGGCCAGATCTCTCAAAACAAAGACAAAGCAAATGCAACCACACCCTAAGTATAAACATAAGAAATATTCTAAATACGTATGGATCACCTTGAGGAAGCCAGGAGTCACCATCCCAACCCCCTACAGAAAGAGTCACTGCTCTTTAAACGTTCCCATTTGCTATGTGACTTGCTTCCCCATTTGTCTGTGATTTGGTCAGTTTTACCTGTACAATTCATTTTATTGGTTGACTATAGTTCTGTCCCACCTCATGCCCATCTGCCTTGTGAGTGCCCATGTTTTCCCCATCTTGGACCTGGCTTACCTCGTGATTTTGCTCTATAAAAGTCCTTAGAAAAGACAGTCTTCGGCAACTCCCTTGGGACCCCATCTGTCTCTCTCCCAGACAGAAGCTTTTTTCTCTCAATAAATATATTCTGCTTTTAACCTCCATTGTTCCTAAAATTCAGCCATCAAGTAGGTTAAGAGTTTCATCACTTTATATCACTACAATTAAAATCTGTCTGTTGTACCCGGCATAAGGGTCCATTGCAAATTCATGATCACCTACAAATTTTATTTAACAGAATCTTCCTTGAGTTAGAGATGATTAATAACGCTTAAATTTAAGCAGAACTGAAGCATTCAGTTCTTCATCTTCCTGTTATAATTGTTTAAGCCACAATATTTTCAATCATGTTTACAGGTTTAGTATTTCTAAAAAGAAAAAAAAGTTCTAAGGTAAGGTTTGCAAGAATATAGATTATTGAGAATCTATTTATTCTTTCAACGTGAGAGGGTTTCCAAAGAAGAGCACAAAATACTCAGGATTAGGAAATGTAATCGGCTCCTCTGAATCACATACAGGGGTTGAAAATGTCCATAAAAATAATCATTTTAAGAAAATCATCCAAGAGTGGTTTGCTGAAGAGGAAAATATTGCAATAGTAAAATGAACTGGAAAAACAGATTCAAAATCTACAACCAAATATATTTTTAAAACATTTTTATCTTTATATTTCTCTTTCAGAATTTTTTCAGAACAGATGTGATAAACTTCTCAAAAGATATTTACTTGCTAGGAGAAAGTACTCCTAATTAGGATACATGTCAAGGAAATGTAATTATCGATCTGCCTAATTAAAACTAATACTTAACATGCCTTAGCAATGTGAGCTCAGGTGAGATGTGTACAGTTCACGTTTTATAAACAGCCACCAGCAGAGCCTAGTGAATTCTGTTAAGAAGGAACAGGTGACTGAAACTGAGCCTCATATGTCACACTACTGGAAGCTGATGGAACACTGTCATTTGGGTGAATGGTCACTGGGGAGAAAAGGTCTTAGGGTTCAGGGCTCCTTTATTCAGTGGACAGGCTTCACTTGAGAAAGTGGCTAATTCTGGAGGGTGTTTTTGGCAGTGTAGATCAGGGTCAGCAGAGCTGTGATTTCAGGACAACTGCTTGAGTCAACTGAACCTCAATGACAGGGATCAGGAGTTTTGGTGAGAAATTGGGGAAAACTAATTGCTTTACTTTCCCTTGCAAGTTTGTCTAGGGGCAACTTATCAGCTTGAGCTTCCCACAGAGCCTGGACTGGCCTTACACACCTCTAGGAACACCTGTCATAGTCACCAGCTGAGCAAACATTCACCTAGACCTCTGTGACACCTGACCCTGGGTACCATCCTAAGTCTTCCTGCTTAGCTTTGGTGCCAAGCCAGGTTTCTGGTTTTAGCTTTCAGAATTTCAGGTTATTTCTGCTCTGAGTCATTCAGTGTGCCCGCTTGTCCCCAAACATTGACTAACTAAGGCCACATGGACCATTATATCCTTAGCAATTTCTTTGACATTTAAAGCAATGCCATCTACTCCCCTCTGTGAAGACACCCATACCCACATCCCTAGTTGTATGCCACTTCCCATGAGTTGCCTCAGAATTCCTAATGACACTTGAAACCCATCCCATCAAATGTGACCCTGTTCTTAACTCCTTGCTCTGTTAACAGCCCAACCACAATGGAGAACCAATATCCAACATCCCAACCCCTCCCACTGCAGTGGCCCTCAGTGCCCATCAGTTGCCAAAAATTATTATTTTTGATACAACTCTGCACAGATTTTAAGTCCCTGAGGTTTGTAACTTGCCACACCCCCTTCCATTTTTTACTCGCCACAAGATATTGGAGAGTGCAATAGGTACATAGTATTTCTCAAAATGAAAAGAAGAGATGTAACAAAGTAAGCAAGAACTCTCTTGCGCTACTGGTACAACCACTTTGGAGGGAAATTTGACAATTATCTAGTAAAGCTGGGGATGATTATACCCTACAACCCAGAACTTTGCTCCTGGGTATATGCCCTAAAGAAATTCTCCAATGTGTGCACAGAAAGACTTGTACAACAACGTTCCTAACAGCACTGTTAACAAGAGTGAAAAGCAAAAAAGGTTAAAAAAATAAAAATAAAACACAAGAGTGTAAAACAACTAAATGGGCACTATATCAGTCAGGACCCAAGTAGGAAATGGCTCACATATTCAGATTGAAAGAGGGTTTATTTAAGGGGGTTATATGAGATGGATTGTAGGGAAACTACAAGGAAGTTTTTTGACATCCCAAAGACAGAAAATCAGAGCTGCTGTCACACACCTGCACAGAGGGAGAAAGAGAATGGTTACCCAAATTTGAAGAGAATCTGAGGGAAAAACACTGTCTTGAGAGAATCTGAATCCTTCCAGTAAGGAATACAGCTGGCTCAAAGCAAACCTCAAAGAGAGTAAAGTGTGGGAATAAATAGGCTGGATTTTGCTTTGTCCTCTTACTGGCCTCCAGTCAGGCCTTCCCACTAGCTGAACAGAAGGGGAAACTAGAGAGCAACTTCCTTTGAACACCATGGGAAAGGGAGAGAGATTTGAAGAAGCAAAGGGAGAAGCAAATTCGAAGATATTTAGCGTATCCACCAACAGAATGTACAATGTATATACTTACATGATGGAATATTGTCTGGCAGGTAATGAAGCGGAACTACTTATATTACTACAGATAAATCTCAAAAATGTCACGTTAGGTTAAAAAGTCAAGTTGTATGACAAGATAGTATTTTCCCAAATTTGCCACAGATTTCTGGCCATCCAAACTATTCCAGAACCTTGCCACACTCCCACCAAGAGTTGCAAAGGATGAAAAGAGTAAGATTCTAGCAGAGACTTACAGGAGAAACATACTTCGAATTTGATAGCCAGGCAAAGATTCCCTGCAAAAATGAATGAACTTTTAAATGCAATGTGAATGTCAAAGAGCCAGGCTCACCAGACCTACCAGTAGCTATGGGAGCAAAGAGCAGGTACTAAGACTTTCAGAAGAAAAAGGGTTTGTCCCTTTTAAGTGTAGTTCAAGAAAACTAGTGAGGCAGGTGAACAGGACAAGGGTGAGTGGCAAGCGTGAAGCAAATGGTGGGGGTAAGCAAGATCAGGCTGGGCATCTTGTGAAGACTTCCCTGAAGTTATAAAGTTGGTGTGCTCCTGGGAAGAAATTTGACTCCAGGCAGAAAACAAAAAGAAAATTCAGGAGGTTGGGGATGGCGTGGGGGAAGAGCATGTTCCCTCCTGACTTACAGCTCTAGGACTAATACTGTGTTCATTTAACACTTAGCATATGTCCGGCATTGGAGTGCAGAAATACTTTCAATCTGCTAACTCTCCCAACCATTCTATGAGGCAGGTACTATCAAACTCATTTTTACGGCATGGTAGATGATCTAAACCCAACGTCCAAGCACTTAACTCGTCCACAACTCCAGAATGCCCTCCCTGTTCTGATGGACGCGGTTAACACTTCAGGGAATGACTCATTATAGTAAATAACCGTAACTATGCCGTATAAAATGCATTCTGGTGAAAGATACTATAAAAATAACAGCTTCTAACCTGCAGCCAGCGCTTATCCAGTGTCACCCAAAACCTCGCTATGATTCTCGTTCTACAGCTGAGGAAGCTGAGCCATTGCCAAGGCAGGGTTTGCGACCCAGGTTCAAGTGCACAGGACTCTGCTCCGGTGCTTTCCTCTAACTTTCCTCCTCTCAGAGAAGTCAGGTCCAGCCCAACGAAGACCTAGAGCGTGCCACCTCCGCTGGGCGCTCCAGTCTAGCGCCCTAAGAAACCCAAAGCGCAGCCCGCCAGGCTTCTATTGAGGTCCCCAGTCGCGCGCGGGTGCAGCCCGCGAAGGGGTCCGGCGTAGGCGCACGAACCCGGACCGCAGGTTCCCCCTGCAGAAGGTTCCGCAACTCCAGCGTTTTATCCGTCAGCGGCAGACCAGCAGTACCTGCAAGAAACGCGTCCAGGGTCCTGTCCCGGGCTCTGTGGAAAACACCCCCCACCTTCACAGCTGACATAGCGAGTTTCTGGAAGCACACTTCGCACGAGGGAGCAGCGCGACTCCACACCGCCAAACAGCCCCGTTCCGCCCGTTGGTGCCCTCTGCTCAGGGCGGGACAACGAGGGTGGGGCGGGGCTCGGCCGCTCAGGGTTC
The DNA here is from genome assembly GCA_004363535.1 of Dasyprocta punctata. Lineage (NCBI taxonomy): Eukaryota > Metazoa > Chordata > Mammalia > Rodentia > Dasyproctidae > Dasyprocta > Dasyprocta punctata. The sequence goes on from RJWM01001119.1 coordinate 145,685, forward strand.
CGCTAGTGCTGCCTGGGCGAGAGAGACCAAGGCGCCAGCGGCCCCTCTGGGATCGACCCAGGCGCCTGGCAAAGCCCAAGTGTCAGGAGTCCACGTGGACACTGGCTACCTGTGGACTCAGGCTTTGGAGCTAGGCTTTCCCTCGAAGATAGGGTTTCCAGATTTAACCACTGAAAGTACAGCACCCCAAGTTAACTGGGCATCACAGATTTTTAAAAAATTACTTTAAGTATATCCCATGCAATATTGGGGAGATATTTATATTTAATTATTTTCACTGTTTTATCTGAAACTCCAGTTGCACTGGGCATCCTGATCTTTTCTGGCTAACAGGGTCTGTCCCTTTTCTCAAGACAGTCTTCCAAGTCCAACACTGTGATCTATGACACTTCATTTTAAGGCACCTGGAGTTTCCCAGTCACTGTCAGTCATTCTATTATAGATAAAAGCGCACTGGTTGAAGATCAGGCCTCAGGATAGATAAATGACTACACCCACATACTTCCCCTAGAGAGGAACAGCAGTGACCCATATTCTAAAACGACATCAATCACCTTGGGTGGAGAACCAAAACCTCCTTAACCCAGCCCTTCCTGGAATGCTCTTGTTCAACCCATGTGCGCTTGGAACGTGACTTGAGTTCCCATTTGATCCCCATTTAATTTATATTACCTAAGCGACTATACTGGTACTCTTACTGGTTGACCATAGTTTTGTCCCACCGCACCCTCACCTTGTGATTTCTCATTGGATCAACATTACCTGAGTGGCTGGACTTGTAATCTTACTAGTTAACTATACTTTTGTTAACCTTCCACCCACTCCACCTCATGGTTTTATTCTATAAAACTCCCTTGAGAAGCTGAGAAGTGGGTTTCCCCATGACCACCTACTCAAGACCCCGTTCTGTCCCTTTTAGACAGATGCTTTCTTTCTGTCAATAAATACTTTCTACTCATAACTTCCGTTGTTCCTAGAATTCATTCTTCAATTTTAGAGAACATGAACTCAGAATATCAGACATCTAGCAGATCAGGAGTTGTATTTTCCTTACATTATTTGGGTTATTTGGAGATCCTATATTATCCCCACGTCATATGCCCTGTATCAATTCTATTACTATTTCGTCATGCTAGGCAGCAAGCCTTCGATAAGTGTCCTGTGTGCAGTTCACTTAATTCATACAAGATCTCCGGAAGTTGATGCTCTCATTGGCCATATTTGTCCAATGGGGAAACTGAGGTTTAGATATGCATCTGAAAAAGTGGTAAAGCTACAAACAAGCTAAACTGGGATCTATCTGGCTCAGAAACCATTGTGCTGAATTGCTAAGTCACTGTTCATCAAAATTATGAAAAATTCAAATTTCAGGGTGGACCCATTGAATCCAGATTCTAAGAAAAGGGTCTGCTTTTAGCAAGCAACCCGGGGAGTTTGTATGATCTGCCAAGTTTGGGAAATTCTCTTCTCAACTAGTCACCTACATCTAAAGTATTGTTTGGGTGGCTGACACAGCCAGGATGAACTACAGTCAAGCATGAAACATACTAGTTAACAACATAAATGTGAATGGACTCAGGTCAGATTGGTGTAGTCCATCGGCATTCTACCACTTACCTGTTGTATAATCTTGCAAATGACTGTGTACCTCAGTTTCCCTGCCCATCAAATGAGAACAATGGCAGTATTTAGGGTTGATGGAAGGCTTAGATGAGTTGATGGCAAATGGTAATTTACTTGATGAACATTATTAGCCATTATTATTAATCACTATGTCCCTATTCCTCAGGGCCTGTTCTGGAGAAGGATTTACAGAAATGTGCGATGTGGAAATGAATGACTGAGAATCAAATTCCAAATGGTGAGCAAAAGTACTTGTGTGACCCAGCCCTTGCCTACCTCTCACCCCACTTACTGCAGCCACTCTGACTTCTCAATTCATTAAACAATTCATTAAATCCAGTACTCTTTTGCATATGCAGTTCCTTCGGCTAACAGTGCATCTGTCCCTGTCAGGTTACCATCCTCCAAATATCAAGGTTCTCCCTTCAATGACACTTTCATGGAGAAGCTTTACCCTACACACTTGAACATTGTCTCCCAATCTAAAGCAGGTCTCTCTCATTCTTTACTATTGTTCTCTGTTTATTACACTTTGTACTGTACTTTGTACAGTTGCAAATTCATTACACTTTGTATAGCTCATAATTATATGTTGACAGGTAGAATTATTTTGTTTAACGTTGTCATTAGGTCTGTGGGGCAGTCTTGCTCACCAAGCATGATGCTGGAGGCCCAGATATTCAAACAACTGTTGTATGAATAAATAAGTGGATTACAGTATCTTGGAAGAAGTCTCTAATTTGAACCTGGGCAGCAGTTGGACATAGCTCTATTGACAGAACTGCACTGTGATGTTGGATGCTAGTGAGAGCTGTAGTTAAATCTGGTTACCACTGAGAACCAACAAACTGCCTCACCCCTGCCTTATCCTACCCTTATTACTATACAAGGCTGTCCTCTGATGATGATCCTTCTGGTCCTACAATCTTCATTTGTCTGCCTGGTGGTTTGGAGGAACCTCACAGGTAGCTTAAGATCATCCCAGGCATCCTAGAGATATTTGTTTAGTGCACTTCCCCACTATGCCACCTTGTGAAAGTTACTTAATCTCTCTGAGCTTCAACTTCCTCCTAAAATGAAGTGATCATAGCACCAACCTCACACAGTTTTCCTGGGAATCAAATGAAGCACTAGACAATGTTTCTGGGATATTTTATATGCTTAAATTTTGCCCTAGTCAACATTGTTAGAAATGTTATTGTTGTTGTTAGAATATTCTTTAATTTGTAATTTTTTCTAGTCAAAATTCTACTCTTTCAAGATTATATTATATATAATATATATATTTATACTAGTTAAAGTCGATTTCATTACAGATAGCAAAAACACAAGTTCAAGTTGGCTTAATCAGAAAAAGGAATCCATTGTCATATATAAATTAAAACCCTACAATTCAGTAGTTTGATCCAGCAGTCCCTATGACCTCATAAGAATTCAACATCTCCCTATTTGTCCTCTCTGACTTTCATTTTGGCTTTTTCACTATCCACAGAGAGGACTCCTTCCCGTCACTTGGAAACTCCCCTTCACAGGAGCAGAAAGACTGTAGCAATTCCAGACCACATCCACGTGAGACACCACTGAGGGTTAGAGGGAGCGAAAGGAAGTTTTTTTCTTTTTCCCAGAATCCCCCAGTAAACATCTTTTGCACTACTGCAATGCTGGTTTAGATGTGTAGTCCTCTCTGAACCAAGCTGAGAGGGGAAAATGGCATGTTCAGATTGGCACAAGCCATAAGGGCTGCCCATGGAGAAGGAGTGCCACTGATTTCATCCAAGCCATGGGCTGAGAAAAAGAGAACATAGTTCTTTTAAAATGAGATCTAGAAAGGAGCCAGTAGGTAATCTAGACCCTGGCCCTTGCCAGCATGAGTTTGGGCTGAGATATCAGCCACGAGTGCCATGTCCCCTTCAGGCATGTTTAAAAACTGCCCCTTTCCTCCCATCCTAACCACGTCATAGCTGATTCCAAATGTGCTGGTATTTAGAGACTCCAGTATATTATTAAGAACATCAGTTGCTGGGCTGCATGATAGCCCCACTCCACAAAACAGGCAGAACAATTTGTCACAACACTCTAAGGCCTGGGCTGCGGAGCTTTTATCGTTTCTCCATCTATGTTTTATAGATTTTGTGCCTCCTGTTTGCACTCAGGCCATGAGCAATCACTCCTCTTTCTGGCTTCTGCCTCCAGCAGATCCTCATCCTCTGCCTCCTTCCCTTCCTGTTCAGATCTGTGATGCCATTAGAACTCTGAGCCAGGTGAGCTTACAGATTTGAGTCAGTATTGTCAGCACAAAAGCCCAAAGCTACATTTAGAGAAAAGTGCTTTGTTTTAATTGGCATAATCATTCCTGGTTAGGCTTTGAGGTATTAATTTTATGTGTCAACTTGTCTGGGTCATAGTTTGGTTTAACACATATTTGGTTTCTTTCTTTCTTTCTTTCTTTCTTTCTCTTTCTCTTTCTCTTTTTGTGGAACTGCAACACTTTTCTGAATGTTCCTCTGAGGATGTTTTTGGAATGAGATTTGTATTTACATTTGGATGTTGAATCAAGCAAATTATCTTCTATAACATGGGTGAGCCTGGTCCAATCAGTTGATGAACAAAAGACTGATTACACCCAGTGTTATGGTTTGTGTCTAGATGCCTCACCACATGAAGGCTTTTTCAAAGGTGACTGGATCTAGAATGTGTGATGCTGGAGTTGATTCATGGTGCAATGGTAGGATCAAGGGCAATAGGATTTTGCATGTGAGTGCTACCTGCCCTGAGTAGCCTGGCTAAGATATAAGGGATAGAGCCGTGGTCATCCCTTGTTACTTTTGCCACCTTTTGTGTGCCATGAACTGTTCCTCTTCTGCAATGCCTGTATGCTGTGCCACCCTACCTTTGGAGCCAGCTGATTATGGACTGAAACCTCTACAAGATATGAGGTAACACACATCCTCCTTTAACTTTGGGTACTGGGTATTTTGTCTCAACAATAAGAAAAGTAACTAGGATATCCCCAAAAGAGGGAATTCAGCCCGCACATGCCTTTTGAACTTGAAATGGAGCATGTGCACTTTGGCTGTCAGTCCTGTCAGCCCACCTTTCAGAGTTTGAACTTGCCAGCCTCCATAACCATGTGAGGCAATTCTTTAAAACAAGAAGCCTATAGATCTATTCACATCCTACTGGTTCTGTTTCTCAGAAGAGCCCTGAGTAATTCAGATTGTTAGAGGCCTTTCTTTGGAAGTGTGGAGTGTCAGAATTGGGCACTTATTTCAAATTGGTGTTAGTATTCTGGGACAAAGGATAACAACCTGATGCAGCACATCTGAGATACATGGAAACTTGAAAGCACAGTGTACCTACTAAGTGCTGTGGGCATCAGATGCACCGCACCTTTACCTACTTGTGACCCACATCTGTGCATGTGTGACTCAGGAATGGATGGGGATGGGATGGGTGCAGGGATAAATGGAAGTTCATGAAATGCCTGGGGATGTAAACTTTGCATATTTGGTTTGTGTTTTTTAACTGGAAATTAAATAACTTGGTTTTTAGACCAGGTCAAGATGCCATGGGTATTCTGAAAGCATTAACAACGAAGAGTGCCTTAAAATTTTACCAATTTAGTTGATACTATCATAAGCTTATTATGAACAGGACAGTCGGGATTCTTTTTTCTTTCCAATCTGTTAGAGAAATTTCTGAAATGTTCCAAGCTAGACCATATTCTCCAACAGAATAGTGAATTCACATCCTTAAGACCTTTTAGCCATACCTATACCCCTCTTAAGTGAGTTATGTAGCGTATACATTTTGTTTTTATTATTAGAAATAAAGCTATTATGTATGTCATCATACATAATTTCCTTTTATAAGTGCCTTCCAAGGCATTTCAGGCATATTCTCTCATTTTATACCCCAAACAAAATGACATTTCACCTAATTTTAAAGATTAGATCACATAGCCTTAGAGGGGTACAGTAATATGCTTGAATTCATCTCAGCATTTACAAAAATGGCACAGCTAAGATTCCTTTTTCTACCCACTTTCTGTCTCTGATAGTCAGTTTCTATGCCTTTGGCAATCTTTTGACCTAGGTCAATTCTCTTTGCATTTGGCTTTAAGAGTTTCTTGAGAATTGACTTTGAAAACTTGTGCCCTCTCAACGTCAATGTTTAACAAACAAAAGAAAGTTGACTTAAGGCCAGGTTGGTGAGTCACATGATCTAAATTTAAGGACAGATCATATGACTCATCACTTATGCCACTTACTAGCACTATGACCTCATGAAATTTGCTTACCCTTGCTGAATTTCATTGTCTTCACCTGTAAAGGATGTGTGCGTGTCATGTTTAACTACAGACCTATTGGCAGGATTTAGTGACACAGAATATTTAATGTACCATAAAACATAATAATTGCTCAATAAAGTGACTTGTTGTTATTATGATTATTATTTCAGAAATGCTACTGACAACCTTCCAATGGGGGAGAACACTCTCACTCCTTGAGCACAGAGGCAGGCAGGGTTAAATGAAACAGGAGGAGTTCCATAACCACCCCTAATGAAATCACATGTGAGCAGAGGCCTCTTTCATACCTAGTTTATCAGACCCAGGTGTCTAATACAGCAGACCCTGGTCACATGTGACTACTGAAAATAGTCAAAAGTAAAAAAATTAAAATGTTTCTTAGGTACATTTCAAGTGCTCAACTACATGTACATGCAACCCAAGTTTGGAAAGAAAATACAGAACACCAGTTAAACTCAACTTTTAGATCAAGTACTATATATTCTAACCTATTTATACTTTAAAAAATAATGCATTATTTCTTCACAATTCAATTTAACTGGGCATCTGTGTTCTATGTGACAATACTTAGCTAGCGATTAGCATCTTGGAAATATAGATATGGCACATTTCCTTTCCAATGTTCTATTGGACAGTACTGAATGAGAACATCGCAGTCAACTTGTAGTAAATGAGCCTTATCTTTTACTTCTGTTCATCTGTCCCAACACACATTGTTGTCATGTAGAACAGAAACAGTAAAAAATATCCATAACTATCCTAATCAAGTTCTTGGCCTTTGAAGGAGAGAATACTAATTATTTCAATTCTTTTTCATTCAGCAACCTGAATTATATTTGGTTAGGCTTTTGTCCAACCATCAATTTTCTTTTCTACCTCACCTACCTTGCTTTAGCAACATCTTATAAATTAGCTTATGGATGATTATAGGGAGTATTACATTCCAATCTCCATTTGCTTCATCTGTGTAGTGACCCCAGCCTCCTGAAACACTGAACTATTTTTACCACAATTATATATTGTGGTTGTAGAAATGCTTTTCCCCTCTTCTCAGTACATATAAGGGAAAATGTTTTTTCTCCTTAAAGGTCTGGTCTTCTCAGTTCAGTTGTACACTGAGTGTAAAAGTTAAGCTCTCTGTAGCAATGCGCACTCTCTGTGTCTTACCTATCTATTGAAATAGACCAAGTCTCCAAACAGGACCAGACATATACAAAGCCCTTCATCAATACCGGATGAATTGAGTTTGCTTCTCAATTAAACTAGTGCTGAGAGTCCTGAAGGCAGATTTCAAATTCCATTTAGTTTTTCTATGTGCCTTGGGATTGGATCAATTTCCAATAAATGACAACATAATTCCACATACTTCAAACCCTGCTTCTTGAACTGTCTTTTACTTTGTTATGTTTCCATGTCAAGTAACTGTGGTGGATTCCTGGCCCCCTGTGGATGATATTTCTGCCACTGGGAACTCTGGACAAATGAAAAAAATGCTTGCTGGCAAGCATTGTTTATACGTTTGGTCTCTCCTTTGCTTTCATTTTATTTTTCTGTCATCTCCTTTCTGAGCAGAAGGAGTCTGACTGAAAGCAAACCCTGTGTTTGCTAGCAAGGTAAAAATACTTTGTTTCTCACAAGGAAGAACAACTATGCAAAAATCCAAATCTAACGAATCTTACTGGTTTTTCTCTTCCCAAAGCACTTGCCTGTTATTTTTTAAAAATTTTTATTTATTTTTATTTTTTATTGAGCTAACGCTCTGGAGAAATAAAGTCCTGAATCCTGGTTGACTTCAACAGTATGATTCCAGATTGTCTCTCCTGAGACTCAGACTACAAGAGTTTCAATTAATGGTTCTCAGTGTGCCTATGGGATGAGGCAGAGAGGTTTTTAAGCATATCCATTCCCAGGCTTTCACTCTAAAGTTTCTAAGACTTCAGTGAGACCTCAGCATTGATCTTTAAAATGTCACAGGTGGCCTCTAGGGTTGAGAACTACTTGTCTATGTGAAGCCAATCACCTGATTCCAGTGCAAAGCAAGTCAACATCTCAGCCTACTGCTGTGAGCAGGCTGAGATGTTGACTTGCTTTGCAAAGACAAGGGAAGGAATCTTTGCTGACTCACTTGCACTGGAATGTATGTCTTATAACATGGGGTCCCACTCAACTTTCACTACAATCTTCAAGACTGCATGGGTGGAAAAATGTCCTCTTCAAATTCATGTCTGCCTAAAAGCTGATGTGAATGTGACCTTATTTGGAAATAGTCTTTGCAGACATAGTAAAGTTAATATGAAGTCACATTGGACTAGGGTGCACCCTAAAGTCAATGACTGATGTTCTTTTATGAAGAAGAAAAGACTCAGACATACATAGAAGACCATGTGGAGACAGACACAAAGATTGGAGTAATGCGTCTACAAGCCAAAGAATGCCTGAAAACCCCAGCTGCTAGGAGGAAGTAAAAAAGAATCTTTTCCTGGAGTCTTCACAGGAAGCAAGGTCCTCCCAACACCTTGATTCCTGACTTTTGACCCCCAGACCTGAAAAAGAATCTATTTTTTCTGTCCTAAGTCATCTAGTTTGCAGTCTTTTTTATGATAGTCCTAGGAAACTAAAACAAGGTTATATTATTGTTCAAAGATGAGAAAACTGAAGCAATATGAAAGATGCAGAGAAGGTAGATGTGAGCCCCACCCACCACCTGAATGTATACCAGAGCTTTGTGAGTGCATTGCAAGAAGCCAGACCTTGATAACAGCTCATTACTTACTAACTATATGATCTTGAACATGCCTCTTAGTCATTCTGAGCCAGTGTCCTCATCTTCAAAATAGAATACTTCATAGAGTTTTGGGGGAGAAGTCAATGAGAAACTGCAGGAAAACTGCCTTCACTTACTTGCACACGGTCCCCACTCAAAAATGGTACCTGTTATTATTGTTAGAATTCAAGATAGGTGAAACTGGCCTGGAATCCTCTCAAGAGGAGAAGGAATGAGAATTTACTTTTGATTTCCTGTTAATATTTCACCACTTAATGTGGCTCGGTTGTTGTGTGGGCAACAGGAGGGAAGGGAAGAGGGTCTTGAGTGCCCCCTAGAGGTGAGAATGGGTAACAGGCAGTGGTGCATAGGTTGGGGAAGGTGTCAAGCTACAGAAAGAAGACAAACTTGTTCAGTGAGTTCAGTTGGTAGTGAACTCGGAATGAGGCAGACAAGTTGTGTGAAAGACAGGCAACAGAGCAATCGAACTTGAACTGGTTAGGTGTAAGGTTTTGGCGGTCAGAATGGAAAAGAAAAAAAAATGAAAGGGATAGACGTCATGGCAAAGAGAGCCTGTTGCCAAAATAAACACAGATACTCCAAAATGGAATGCGGCTTGGGTTTCTAGTGTGAGAAAATAGAAGAAAAAAAGTGATCCTGCTATTAGGAAGAGTTAATTAGAAGGAAGAGCTAGTTTGAGGTTCAAAAGGAAAAAAAAAAGGAGAAATTTTTATTTTGGTGCTGGGCATCAAACTCAGAGGCTTATACGTACTAACCAAGCACTCTATCACAGCTACATGCCCAGTTCAAGAAAATCAAGTCATTTTTTAAAAAATTAAATTTGAAGGGATCTATCTGGTCACCACTGAAATGGAAAATTCTCATCAGCTCTTAGAAGATAATTTGAAAAGCAGACTCAGTGGAAACATTGGAAGCCATGTTGGTGTGTTGTTGGCTGAAAGCTCAGGGCTGTAGGTCTGCTTCTGGGTAAAGGGGAGACCAGCAAGTGCTAGGAGGGTGCCCAAGGCACAGGAGGACTGACTAAGACCTCCGCTTTGATGTCATCAGTATGATTGAAAGGGAATGGGGACGGGACACATTCTTTGTGATTTGTTGACAGATTATGAAATTAGGATGTATCCATGTGGTAGACTAAGTAATATTCCTTCAAACATGTCCATGGCTGAATCCCTAAGACCTATGAATGTGTTACCTTTGACACCTAAAGAAATTGCAGATGTGAGTGAAAGATCTCAAAATAGGGTGATGACTTTGGATGACTGAGATGGGCCCAGTGTAATAACGGGATCCTTCAAAGATGGACATGCAGAAAGAGATGGTACCATGAAGACAGCAGGAGAGATGAGAGATTCACAGGGAGGAAACAGGAGCATACACCAAAGATTGCAGGAAGTCCCTTGAAGCTGGAATAGGCAAGGAGAAAGACCCTTCCTGAGCCTGCAGAGGAAACATAGTTCTGCTGACAGCTTCATTTGAGTCCCGAAGATCCTTCCATGCATTTCAGACCTCCAGAATTACAAGAGAATTGCATTTGCATTTTTAAAGCCTTGAAGTTTTTGGTAATTTGTTATAGCAACAATAAAAGATTAAGACACTCCAGGACTTCCAGAAGTGTCTGTGTACCAAACTTCCTAATGGAAGGGAAGGGAAGGATTAGGGAATCTAGTCTTACCTGACCCTAAGCAGAATTTCCTTCCCAGTAATACCTGTCAGTTAGACAATAAAGCTATCTAAAACTGAGGCTTGTTAAAGACGTTGAATGGGATCTGACTACAAATAGAGTGGACTATAAATCATTTACTTAAATTGTATTATTATTTTTTTTTTTGAGACAGGGTCTCACTAAGTAGTTCAGGTTGAACTTGAACTCACTTTGTAGCCTAGGCTAGCCTAGAACTCACAGAGCTCCTGCCTTAGCCTCCCAAGAGCTGGGATCACAGGCATGTACCACCACACCTGGCTTAGCCTATATTCTTGAGCAAGTGCTGCCCTCCTGCCCATGACTTGGCTATGACAACCCATAGTCTTGCTAGTCTCTATCAACATATGCAAAACAGCTACAAACATAACACAGTATGACATTTAGCCTTGTATTTCTGGACAGAGACTATTAGTAAAAGAGAAATTTAAAAAATAAGAGAGCAAAGAAATTTGTTTTTTCTGTTGTACTCTTTAGTGCTTTACCAGAGGAAGCTGGCTCCTGTAAACAAAATGTTTTGGTTAGCTCAAATCTGTGTTTAAAATGATAGGAAGTGGGTTGAGGAGGTAGCTCAGTGGTAAAGCACTTACCTAGCATGTTCAAAGCCCTGGGCTCAACCTCCAGCTCCAGCAAACCAAACAAAAAAATCCAACATTAGCACAAAACAAAGAAAGCCAAGAAGGTAATCCTGGCTCAAGACTTTCAGTGTTCTAAGAAGTGAAATGATAGTGCTCCTTTCTTTATAATGGAAAACACATCTCATACTTTTCAATCACTCCCTGTATTAGGAGATCAATGCCTTTTATTACTGATAAATTTGGGTTTGAAAGGAACAGCTGGTGTGGGTTACCAAGCCAGCTTTCTAAGGTTCTCACCCACCCACCATCCCACAGCCGGTCAACAATAGGCTTCTCCTAACAAGGCAGGTAGAACCTGCTCCTCTAAACTTCCCTAGCTTCAGGAAAGGAAGTAAGAGCAGGTTATTTCCAGAGTCAGGCTCATCCAATGGGAGAAAACAGAAGAGCCTGGCCTCAGCATGCCCACTTCATTCTTGCTGAGGAACCGCTGGGGAGAAATCTCTCCTCCTTTGGGGAGTTGGGAAGCAATGCAGCAGAGTCAGGAAAGGGAAGTTCCTCCAGTGGACACCTGACAGTGTGGAATAGGTGCACATAAAATTAAAATCTGCACATTTTCTCAAATATAAAACTTCCCTGCTAGCTAGAGCTCCATGAAAGTGCTAAGGGGGATAAAAATGCTGTTTGTAAACTGCTTTCTGTACTTAGTATTTTTATGCTGTGTATATGTATCTATAGACAGCTGTCCTTTGGTATCCATGGAGGATTGGTTCCAGGATGTCCAAAGACACCAAAATCTGTAGTATTAGTCTCAAGTGCCTGATGTAAAGTGGTATAATGTTTCCTGTAAACTACACATATTCTCCTTATTTTAATCGTATTTATGTTATTATTTTTAAAAATTGATTAATAAATGTTTATTGAAAAGCAACTGTACTTCCAATTCAAGATGACAAACAAAAATGAAACATTGCTTACAAGGGTATTGAAATATAAAATAGTGATAAATCTCATCACAAAATTTACAAGACCTATATACTGAAAACTAGAAAATGTTACAGAGAAATTAAAGATTTCAAGAAATATTTTAAGGTGAAACACTTGAAGATAACAATTTTCAAGATGAGTGTGGTGCATGCCTGTAATCCCAATGCTCAGAAGGCTGAGGCAAGATGATCATTGCAAGTTTGAGACCAGCCTGGGGTATGAAACAAGCTCAAGATCAGCCCAAACTACATAGTGAGAACCTGTCTCAAAAAGACAAAAAACAAAACAAAACCAAAAGACAGTTTTCCAAAAACTGATATTATAATCTAATTCTAGTGAAAAATCCAGGCTTTTTTTAAAATTAGGCTTTTATAGAATTGATATGAAAACCCAAAAGACTTGAAATCATTAGAAAAATTTTGAAAACAAAGGAAAACTTTGGAAGGCTAACACAACAGTTTTTTCAGAATTAATATACATTTCCAATGTCTTATTTACTCTTTCAGCTTCTCACACTAGGGAGACAATACAATGCTTACACATAAGAGTTAGATTTATTTCACTTATGAAGTTTGGACTCCAGTTGTATCCGTTTACTAAAAGTCTCCAGTTTGTCCTTTTTAATGACTAATACTCCATTGTATAAAAAAAACACTTCCTTTTTATCCATTCCTCAGTTGATGGGCATTTGGATTATTTCTAAGATTTTGCTATTACCAATTGTACTGCTATAAACAAGGAAGCACATATGTTGTTATGGTGTGATGTTTTTAATTCTTTTGGGAAAATACCCAGAAGAGAAATAGCTGGGTCAAATGGGACCTCTAATTCTAGTGTTTTGAGAAATCTTCACACTGATTTCCACAGTGGTTGCACCAGTCTACCCTCCTACCGACAGTGGAGTAAGGGCTCCTTTTCCCCCACAACCCCTCCAGCATTTGTTATTGGTTGATTTCTTTATAATAACCATTCTTTCTGGGGCAAGATGGAATCTCAGTGTTATTTTAATTTGCATCTCTCAAATGACAGGTGATATTGAACACTTCTTCATATATTTGTTTGCTGTTTCTGTATTTCTTTATCTGAGAAGTGTATATTCACCTCAGGAATATGCACATTTTTGGACTGGATCTCTAAATTTGGGAGGTCTGATTTTTTTTTTTGAGTTCTTTATATGTTCTTAATGGTAATCTTTGTCTGAGGAACAGCTGCCAAACATTTTTGTTGATGGTTTCTCTTGCTGCACAAAAGCTTTTTAATAAAATGAGATCCCAGTTGTTGATTGTGATAGTTCCTGTGAGATCAGGGTTTTATTTATAAAGTCTTTGCTTACACCAATGTCTCCAAGTGTTCTACTGATTCTATCTTCCAACAGATTTAATGCTTCTGTTTTAATAATTATCTCTTTGATCCATTTTGAATTTAGTTTAGTGCATGGTGAAAGACATGGGCTCAATTTAAATCTGTGGCATGTACAAAGCTAGTTTATCCAGCACCATTTATTAAAGAGGTTATCTTTCTTCCAATGAAGATGTTTGGCACCTTTGTCAGATATAAGATGGCTGACACAACTGCGCACACCCTCAGCCACCTCATCTTTAACAAAGGGGCCAAACATCTTCACTGGAAGAAAAATGGTCTCTTTAATAAGTGGTGCTGGAAAAACTGGCTTTCCATATGCTGAAAACTAAAACTAGAAACATGTCTATCATCATGCACTAAACTAAAGTCACAATGGATTAAAGATCTAAATATTAAAACAGAAACACTAAATCTTCTGAAAGACAAAGTAGGTAGAAATCTTGAAGACATAGGGATAGGCAGAGAGTTCATGAACAAAAATCAAACTACATGGGAAATATTTCCCAGAATCAACAACTGGGATCTCATCTTAGTAAAAACTTTTTGCATGTCAAAAGAAATCTCCAACAGAGTGAAAAGAAAACCCACAAATTGGGAAAATATCTTGGCCAACTGTCCCTCACACAAAAGACTTCTATCTAGAACATATAAAGAATTAAAAAAAAATCAGGCTCCCAAAATTCAAGGACCCAATTCAAAAACGGGCATCTGAGATGAATACATACTTCTCAGATGAAGAAATACAAATGGCAAATAAATATATGAAAAAAGGTTCAACAACAATGGTCATTTGAGAAATGTAAATTAAAACAACACTCGATTTCATCTCACTCCAGAAAGAATGGCCAAGATCAAGAAATCAACCAGTAATAAATGCTGAAGGGGCTGTGGGGAAAAATGAACTCTCCTCCACTGTTGGTGGGAGTGTAGACTGGTGTAACCACTGTGGAAATCAGTGTGGAGGTTTCTCAAAAAGCTAGGGTTAGAGATTCCATTTGACCCAGCTATCCTGTTTCTGGGCGTTTTCCCAGAAGAATTGAAAATATCATACCACAGTGATATATGTGCACCTATGTTTATAGCAGCACAATTTGTAATAGCCAAATCTTGGAAACAACACAAGTGCCCATCAATTGAGGTATGGGTAAAAAAGATGTGGTATGTTTATACAACAGAGTACTACTCAGCTACAAAGAAAGATTGCATCAAGACTTATAAGTAAATGGATGTGACTTGAGACCATATTCTTAAGTAAAATAAATCAAACTCACGTATAAATACCATATTGTCTCTCTGCGTAAGATGCTGAAAAAGTATATATGATCCAAAATCTATGATAAATATTGTGTAAGGGTAAGACACTGCTCAAAGAGATAAAGTAACTGGGATAGGGGAAAGAAAGAAAGAAGGAAGGGAAAAGGAAAAAGACATAAATTTGTATATACATACATAAGATAACTAAGATGACTATACTACTAATTGTATTAATTCTTGGAAGAGAACAGTTAATACCCATATGATTAGAACAATTTTACATGTCAATATCTGGTAATCTAAGCAACCGTTTTGATGGTAACAGTATGCAATATTGCAGCTATTGTTAAATTCCTATTATCTTGTTTTGTAAACCTATACTGTTCTTGTTTTGGGTTTGTTGTTGTTTGTCTCTTTTGCTTTTTGTTTTTCTTTTCCATGTCTTTTTTTCTCTTAAAAAAAAAGATAAGGTGGCTGAGTATATCTGGAGTTGTTTCTGCATCTTCTAATCTGTTCCATTGATCCTTAGATCTGTGTTTTTTTTTTTTTTTTTTTTTTTTTTTTTTTTTTTTTTTTTTTTTTTTTTTTTTTTTTTTTTTTTTTTTTTTTTTTTTTTTTTTTTTTTTTTTTTTTTTTTTTTTTTTTTTTTTTTTTTTTTTTTTTTTTTTTTTTTTTTTTTTTTTTTTTTTGTGGCACCAGGGATCAAACTCACAACCTTGTGCCTGACAGACAGGTGCATAAGCCAAACTCCCAGCCCTTTGGTTTGTTTTTGCCAGTACTATGCTGTTTTTATCATAGTAGCTTTATAGAATAATTTCAAATTGGGGATTGTGATGCTACCTGACTTGCCTTTGTTGCCCAGAATTGCCTTTGCTATTCTAAGTCTCTTCTGTTTATAAATAAATTTTAGGATTGTTTTCTCTAATTCTGTGAGATATACTGTTGAAATTTTGATAGGAATTGCATTAAATCTGTATAACAGTTTCAGAAGTATAGACATTTTCACTATATTGGTTTTTCCTACCTAAGAGCAAGGGATATCTTTCCATTTTCTAATATCCTCTTTAGTCTCCTTTTCCAGAATACTGTAGTTTTCCATGTAGAGGTCTTTTACATCCTCAGTTAGATTGATTCCTAGTTATTTCACTTTTTTGGATATTATTGGAAAAGGTGCTGTTTCTCTAGTTTCTCTCTCAGTGGGCTTTTTATTCATGTACAGGAAGGCTATTGATTTTTGAGGGTTGACTTTGTATCCAGCTTTGCTACTGAATTTGGTCATTAAATCTAACAGTCTTTTAATGGAGTTTTTGGGATCTTCTATATACAGTATCATGTCATCCACAAATAATGATAATTTAACTTCTTTCTTTCCTATTGTTATTCCTTTTATTTCTTTCTCTTGTCTTATTGCTCTGGCTAATATTTTCAGAACTATGCTGAATAAGAATGGAGACATGCTATTTATATTATTTATTATTATCAGTAAGAGCTAACGTTGTATAAATGCTATACAAATAGTTGTTACACTGTATGGATTAGGAATAATGAAAAAATTTGCATATATTCAAAACAGACAACCCCAAATTCAAATATTTTCTTTTAAAAAATGTATTTTTTTTTTTACCTTTTTGAGACAGGGTTTCACTATGCAGTTCAGGCTGACCTCAAACTCACAGAAATCCTCCTGCCTCAGCCTCCTAAGTACTTGCATAACAGGCATGTGCCACCATATCTGGTTCAAGGCTGTTTGGTTGAATTTGTGACTGTGGAACCCGGGCACATGAAGAAAAGACTAAATGCATGTGTGTATGTCTATGTGTGTCTCTGTGTGTGTATGTATAAGAGATCCCAGTGTTACACAGTTCCACTTGTTTCTGAATTTGTCTCAAATGTTGTTCTTTTAGTTAGAACTATATGAAACTGCTGTGTTCATAGGTCAAAAGTAATTAAAAATCTGTTTTATCTGGCTTATAGGAATATACTGTCTATAAGTACAACTGCAACAAAGAACCTAATCCTATTGTTTCACTTATCTGATAATGTTTTTAGGATTAGTTCCTAGAAATGAGATCACTGGGTTATAGAGTAAATGCATAAAAAATGCTGATGGACTTTGCCAGCTTACCATCTTTTTCCACTGATCTATATGAGACACTCCATTTTCCCTCATACTTGTCAAGCTACTATTGATTGATTGATTGATTGGTTGGTACTGGGAATCAAATTCAGGACCTCATGCTTGCCAGGCAGGTGCTATGCCACTGAGCTATATCCCCAGCCCCAAACTACTACATAAGCCATGGGTAAGCTAGTTTACTCTTATGTAGTACAAAAGCACTCCTCTCTGTGAAATACTTTTGCAGAATTTTTGTTAAATTTTTGCAGAATTTTTCCCAGTTGCCTCCTGTTCAGATCTCCCTTCTTCTGTCATACAGGTACACAGATACACCACTGACTCCCTCAAACCCATTGCACAAGAATCAGGGTAGAAAACTGACCTGTGCTGCTTCTTGTCTATACAACTACAACATAGACTTTCCTGATATGTGATTTCTAAAACAACTGGCTTCTATATTTTAAACCCCTGCATACCACATTAATTACTGCCTGGGATTGATACACATTATGACTGTAGATGCTGCCAATAAAATAAAAGTAAATTTTCAAGTATACTTAACAGGTGCCAGCTACAACATTAACCATTTAGCTTGTTGAATCCCCAGAGCCACCCTAAGCCATAAGTATTGACATTCACATTTTACAGGGAAGGAGCTCAAACTCAGATAGATGAATGGCTCCTCCAGAATGACATAGCTAGCATATTAGTTATCTGTTCCTACTTAACAAATTACCACAAACTTTTGCAGCTTAAAACAGTAAGTATGTATAATCTTACAGTCTCTGTGAGTCAGGAGCCAGGGCACAGCTTAGCGCGGTATTCTACTCCTGGACTCTTGAGAGGCTGTTAACAAGGTGTCAGCCAGGTTGAAGTCTCAGTTGAACTTCCAAGCTCACCTACATATTGTTGGAAGCTTTTAGTTTCTCAAGTATTGGTCTGAGGATCTCGGTTCCTGTCGGATGTTGGCTGGAGGCCACGCTAGTTCCTTCTCACGTGGCTCTTTCCAACATGGCAGATAAGGCTTCACCAAAACCAAAGACAGACAACACTCACTTCTAGGGTAAGTTGATGTCACAGAAGGATGTCTTACTACTTTGGGCATATCCTATTGATTAGAAGCAAGTCACTGGTCTAGCCTACATTCTGGGGAGAGGACCAGTAAAGGTATAAAGACCAGCAGACAAGGTTCACTGGAGGTACATGGAGTCTATCTGCCATAGCATTTAATAGCACAACTCATTTGACGCCAATCCAATCAAACTCTGAAGCTCCCCACGGTTAACCATTATGTTCTATTGCCTTCCAGACCAATTAACCTGATTACCTCTCAGAAATATTAATCCAGTTATTCTAATATTAACTCCAGTGTTTTTCTAAATATATTGCTCTTTAAAATTTAATCTTCCAAGAGGGAAATTGAAGAATTCATCAACAGTGGGTGAATTTATAGTTCTATGGATTTTATTTAGAGGCAACTTCAGAAGTAAGACAAATGACCAGTAAGACTTCCTGTGCTAAATCCTGACCTCTGCCTATTAGTTCTAGACTTCCCAGATGATTTTTAGAACATCCAACAATTTGCATAAGGATAAATACAAATTGGGCAGATGATTAAATTCAAAGCAGAGAAGCAAAGCTGCCTTGGGAGAAAGAATTTATATTATTTGTCCAATCTTTTTTTTTCTCTTTTGAATCTGTAACTAAATTCAGAAATGAAATGACTAGCCTTAACAAACATCTTTAGACTCAGTCATACATCTGTGTGTAATTTGGTTTTTGGGAGAGCAGGAGGACTGGTTCATGGGGCATCTTTGTGGGCAGGGATTTATCTTCATTTATTGAAATGTTCCTAGCAACAGAAGTTGTTTTCTTTTTCGCCCCCAAATCCTCAAAGTAGAAAAAGCAAAAATGATGACAAGAAATCTAGAAAATTGTAGATGTATTTTAGTTTCTTTAGAGTGTAATTTGTGTCATAAGTATATTTCACTGCATTTGCCAACATAAAGTCAAATCTTTTTTTAAAAAAATTAATGACAACCATGAGTTAATGTGTAGTTTTTTTCCCTCAAAATTTACCATATGGAACAGCAGGTAAATGCTATCATGTCACACTGCTTAGGGATTGGTTTGGCATTTCAATTACATTTTCTTTGCATGATTTTTCTTTGGTTGTTTTCATGTTATTCAACTCTGCATGCATTCAGAATTTAGCCAGCTCAATTCCTTTTGGGAAGTAGCAATTATAACACTGATTAAATTTTTTAATCGATCACTTGCTATGTGCTTATTCTATCAAATACGTTTTCCATACAAATATTTCATCTGCTTTCATAATCATCCTAAGAAATAGATAATCTTCTCAATTTTACAGATAAGGAAAATGAAGCCTGAGACTCAGAGAATTCAAGTGACCTGCTCAAGGTCACACAGCTAGTGATTAGTAGAGCAGGATTTGAGACCCTGTTCTTTAGACTATGTTGTAGTCCCTGCCCAGTATCTGGGCATATGTACTCAACGAATGAATGAATGAATGAATGACTAGTGAGCTTAGTTATATCAGACTTTATCTCTAATTTCATAAGCACCTTGTATTTTCTTACTTTCTCCCACCCTTCCTTGAAAGAGTTCAGTGTAATAACACCTCAAGCTGTGTGAGTATTTGCGTTGGTGAAGAACATGAACTGTGGAGTCAGATTTGTAGTGCAATTTGTAGTCCAATTCAGGCGTGGGATCTTTTTAGTTGCGTAACCTTGGCAAAGGTTATATAAACTTACTGAGTCTTAATTTACAAAACCCAGGAATAATAAGTGTACTCGCATTGTTACAGTTGATGTGAGGATTCAAGGAGGGTATGCAAAGTAAAATGCTTAGCACAAAAGCTGGCATTATGGATAATCATTTGCTTGTCAACATTTACTATAATCATCACATGAAATTATGCAGTGTTGAAGTTGAGTCATGTTTCTGTCCCTTGTTAGATCTATTACTAGGAGCAAGATACTTATCTCAGACTCAGTTTTTAAATCTATAAAATGGGCATCATAATATTTCCTTCATCATGGGGAACTTAGTAAAAGATTGTGTAGAAGTAGTTCTCATGTATCATCCAGGAGACATTTGGCAATGTCTGGAGGCATTTTGGCTGTCATGAATGAGCCGTGGGGTGGGGACGCTATTGGCGTCTAATGGGTAGAGGTCAAGGATGCTGCCGTATATGCTGTATGCACGGGGAGCTCCCACAACTAAGAACGATCTGGCTCCAAATAACAATAGTTCCAGCCCTGAGAAATCCTGGAGAATGGGCGCTCCACAGTGGCCAAGAAAGGCTAAAGATTATTATTTTCTGTCTTTTGGAGCTTCCATTGTTCCCATTATTTCTAAGGGTCCTTTCAGATTTAAAATTCTCTGATTTAGCATAATGTTAAACATAGATAGGACTCCGTTATAAGACTCCGTGAAGCTGAGTAGTTTTCACCAAGATTTGTTGAAAAACAATGATCTATTTTGGTGAAATAGAAAAGAAACCTTTTTTAATTCAAAGTTTTAAAAAAAGTCTTACTTTGGAGTGGCACTTGGAAGTAGCTAGTTTCCCCCATTTTATATTAAAAGAATGACTCTAGAGAGAAGCTATTTGTGCTGTAATCCCATCCTTATTTCTAAGGGTTTTATGAAAGTCTAGATTTTCTGAGATAGGAAATGTCCAATTTTCATTGATTTCTTTTTCCTGAGAAGTTGAGGTTATGAATACTTTGTGCACTTAGGTTTTATGAGTTAAAGTTGACATATTAGGCCATCTTTCGCCTGAAGATCAGCCATTTCTTTAGTTTATATTTTTTTCTCTTTATAAAAGCAACCCTTAATCATTTTAGAAACTTGCAGAGTTTAAGAGATATTGAGAAGGAAGAGGAGATAAAGAAAACAGGCCTAGTTGTATCACCCAAATAAACCACTATTAATATTTTGGAGCATTTATTTCTAGTCTTTTTTCTCTAAGCATTTGTGTAGACCACTGGAATGAAACTATATAAAGAAGTTCTAGCTTACCTTTCTCCCTTAACACCATAGTATAAAAATTTCTCCATGTTAGCTGGATATGGTGGCACACATCTATAATCCTAGTATACAAGAGGCTGAGGTAAGAGGATTGCTGTTTGAGGCCAGATTGGGTTACACAAGTGAGTTCATGGCCAGTCTACACTACATAGCAAGACTCTGTCTTAAAAAGAAATTCTCCATGTTGTAAAAACATTTCTTAAAATATTTTTAGAATGCAGATTATTTCATATTAATATGTACTTTTGAAACATGTAAACCTCTCCTAAAATAATTCATTATTGAATAAGTGATAAAATGTCAACAAACATAAATATAGAAATTCATATTTTTATACAAAATAAAAATGAAAGATTAAGCCCTCATCCTGAAGATATTCGTTCCAGTTTTAATTGTTCGTAACAATTCCATATGCATTTTCAAGGTAGTGGTTTTGGTAGTCATTCGTGCCAAGTATCCCCAGCTCTCCATCTTCCTGGTACAGAGTATGATGGTACTTGCTACTTAGCTTATGGTTGGGTTAGAACATATATTTACTTCTGTCCATTAAGCTGCAAGAATTTAAAAACTGTTGTAAAACCCATTAGAACTTTTGTTCTTTTTGCTGTGACAATGGACAATGCTCTGATTAGTAGCTGCTTGTCAGAGAAGGTAACACGGAGTAGAGATCCAAGACAACTTTTGATAGATACACAGAGTAAGTGAGAAATCACACACTCAGCACTGGTTTACTTAGGGGTTATTTATTAAGCAGCATGACCTGTCTTATCCTTACTGATGGGGATGCATGTTAGTATGTACGTATATATACATGCAGACATATGTATACAGATTGGCTATAGTCTGTACAGTTTGCAGTCTTTTGGGGGGGGAATCATTGTTAAAAAATATATTTATTATTCAAAAGTTGTTGGTTGGGCATCTGGTATGTCTTGGTACTTTTCCAGATGTTGACACTGTGTCAATAAAGATGTAAAAAAAAAAAATCTTACCATCAACAGACTCTATTCACATGAATATTCACCTACATTTATACATGTGTATTTATCTTATTGTTTTTAACACCTTCCTATTATTCTATTGCAGAGGCACTATAGTTTCTATTTATAACTATGTGGTGGTTGCCAATTTGTCTTTTGTTGAAAACAAGGTTGTAGTAGCTATCAGCATGAGAGTGTCTTGAGCCTGTGCATGGTAAGTGAACTTTTGGACAGATCTTAACTTACTTAGCCACTCTGTTACAATTGGACACATGGACCATTTCCTTTTTTTCCCTCCTATTGCAACAGCAAGCAGAAACCCAAAGGACACCCAGCAAAGGACGCCAGCAAGCTCTCTAGGACTTTTGCTGAGCACTCTAGTTGCTTTGCACTTGAAGGCCATTTGAATGACCAGGAAAACTCAGTCACCAATGCTTCTTTCATAAAGATGGGTAGATTAATTTTCTGTTTCTTTTCCCTTTTTGTTTTACTAGTTAACATTTTGCTTTCTTTCCTAGACATTGATATATTTCTTTGCTTTTAAATGAAGTTGTTATAACAGACTCTTTTCCATGTGTAACTACTTACCTGAACAGGCCTTGAACCTTGAGGACTTCCCTGATAAATTCTCAGCCCTGCTTTCCAAAATAATGGCTTTGTCTTCTTTACCTTTGCCCCCAACTTCCTGTAGTACACCCACCACTTCCCTGCATCTGCCCCCCTTTCTTTGTCTCCCCCTGCTTCCACTGATGACGTGGGGACAAATGGTGACACCACAGACAGCTATCCCCTGTGCATTGCACCCATGTCCCCAGCCTGCTCAGGAGGTAGTGCTCCTCCCTTCCCTGCTCTACCATCTCCATTAGCACACAGTGGTGGGCAGGTTTTTATTACAACAGTGGCTTCCCCTCTAAAGTGTCTGGTTTTCCTCTCTGTAGGGAAAATAAGAAAAGATTCAAGGAGCAACATCTTGCCAGATTTTCTAACTAACTTCAGGCCTCTCTGAAGTGCAATGTGCTGCAGCTGTCCCATCCTGCTGGACAGTTTGCCTGGGGGACAAAGCAGCTTCTGCTCATATTGGGCCCTGGCCCTGTCAAATTGTGAATTTTTTAGTGGTTACTCTACTCTGGTCCCCAGAGTTGTTGCTAATATGCTATTCAGGATTCCTATTATGTATAATAAACTAGAATGATAAAATTTTATTGCCTCACTCTTTAGACAGTGTTGGAACAAGAAAAACTTCAATTTAGATTGAACAATAGAGAGCACGTCTCCTATTTGGAACATTCCTTCATTTAGGCTTAAAAATTACTGCGTGTCTGATTTATGCTGGGCACTGCTTTTGGGAATTGGCATACATAAGTGAGCAAAGTAAAGACACCCACCTTCATGGAGCTTCTGTTCTGGCGGGAGGACTCAGACAAACGTATTAAAAAGTAGGATACTGACACTTACAGGGAGAGACTAAACAGAGCAGGACAGCAGAGAAAGCAGGCAGCATTGGTAAACTGAAATGCTGGAGTAGCCCTCACTGAGTAAGTAACATTTTAGCAAAACATGAACAGGTGAGAGCTAGCTTGGAAGACATCGGAGGGAAGAATGTCCTGGAAGAGAGAAAAACTCCACAAGGGCAAGGAGGAATATGTGTGCTGGGCTGGTCAAGGAGCACCAGAGAGGAGCAATGTGAGGGAGCTGATGGACAAGAAGAGGAACGGAAGGAGGGAAGGGAGCACGCCGTCATGCGAAGTCTGTTTGTGCCATTGAACGTGTTTTGACTTAACCTTGAGGGGGATGGGGAACCACTGCAGGGTTTTGAGCAAAGGACTGACGTGATTCGTCTTACAGTTCGAAAAGTTTGTGCTGACTGCTGTGTTGAGAATTGACGAGACAGAGGAAAGGAGAGAAGCCAGGAGCCCTGTTACGAGGCACTTGCAGAAATCCAGGCGAGAATTGATGATGTTTCAAACCAGGATGCTAAAAGTGGAGACAGTGAGAAATGGTTGGATTCTGAATCTATTTTGAAAATTCAAGTAAAGTCAGCGTGGTTTTCTGATAGCTTGTATCCAGCCAAGAAAAAACGGGAGAGTTCTGAGAGTCCAGCGCTACTGGAAGGGTGTGAGGCGGAA